>LOEQ01009559.1:65984-82720 GCA_001685075.1 Bramus lutescens
GCACAGGCAAGCAACTTATGATCACTGCATGATCACAGCATGATTCTGGCTTTAGCCATACATGGAGTTGTTTATCTCAGAGAGCACTCGCCTTCGGGATCACGAGGGGTGGAAGCCAGCGCCATCTTTAAGGTGCGGCTCCATGCGGCTCACTACACATGATGCTTTTGCTTTCAATTTTGGGGTCCCTCCGTACCAATTGCTCTATGGATGTATCAATTTGCACTCCCATCAGTAACGTGAAATGATCCTTCTTCCATGTTCTTACCAACAGTTGTCTCTTGCCATCTGTTTTCTTCACCATAGCCTCTGACAACATCTCAATGTGCTTTTAATTTGAATTTCCCTGATGGCTAAGGGTGTTGAATGCTTATATTTACATTAATCATTTGTATCTATTATATTAAGAATGTATATCAATTTATTTATTCATTTGTTGATTGGATAATTTATGTGAGGCAAAGTTTAACCTTTGAAACTTTTCATAGATTATAGATAAAAAATCTCCTTCAGATACACAGAAGAGAAGATTTTATCCATTTACATAGGCTATCTCTTTCCTCTAGAGATTATTTGCTTTTCTGTGAGAAAATTTAAATTATATGACATTCATGGGATTATTTCCTGTGCTGTTAGAATCCTTTTCAGAAAGGCCTTCCCTGTGTTTGTATCTTGAAGTATTTTACTTCTCTTTTCCTCTAGTTATATTAAGGGTTCCAGATCTTACATTGAGATATTAGATTAATTTTGAATTGATTTTTAGCAGAGAGAGAGATGTGTAACTTGTTTCATTCTTCTATACATGGTATTTAGTGTTCTAAGCATTATTTATTAAAAAGGTTATCTCTTTTTCTGTTTATAATTATCATGTCTTTTTCAAAGATTAGGAGGTTATAAATGGGTGAATTTATTTCTGGATGTTCTATTCAATTCAATCTTCTCCGTGACTCTTTTTGCAGCCAACCTGATATTTATCATCATGGTAGACCAATATGTGGCTTATTTGCAATCTTGATGACCATTCTATCATCAATATCATTAGTGGATTGTTGGACAATTACCTGTATTCTGTTAATATATTTTAAATAAACGCTGATTGGTGAGTAGCCAGGCAGGAAGTATAGGCAGGACAACTAGACAGGAAGTAGAGGCAGATCAAGGAGAACAGGAGAATTCTGGGAAGAAGGAAGTTCCTTCTGCAGTCCTAGCCCAGCCACAGAAGAAGCAAGATGTGACTGCCTCACTGAAAAAGGTACTGAGCCATGTGGCTAACACAGATAAGAATAATGGGCTAATATAAGTTGTAAGCCTGAGCTAATGAGCCAATCAGTTTATAGTTAATGTAGACCTCTGTGTGATTTCTTTGGGACTTAACCACTGTGGGAACTAGGCAGGACAGAAACCCCAACAACAGTGGATTAAGGGAAAATGCTTATAGATCAAAAGATAAAGGATAAGGGACACACAGGAGGAGAAAATTGTGATATAAACATAACTATGTGAGAAGAACTGTTTCAGAATTCTCAGCCTATCAGTCCTTGACTTCTAAGACCTGTGAAAAACAAAGTTCTCAGCTGCATGCATTTATTCCAGTTAATTTCTGTTATTCCTTCCAATCAAGAGCCTCACCTGCTTCCCGAGTAAGCTCCACATAGGGTTTGTGTGCTAAGGAGAATGCACATTTCATCTCTCTGGATTGGATGCTGGCACAGAATACAGTGCAGAGTCTCTTGCTTCTGAGAACTGTATTTGCAAGCTGGAGAGTGAGTTTGGGGAACATTCAGCTAAGAATCACTCACTGAACATGTCTGTTTGTTGAAGAACTCCTTGATTCTCTAAATACATCAAAAACTGAAATTCTTTGTTCTGGTCCTGCTGCTGTCAGAAAACATTAATATGTCCTTTTTCATCTTCTCTCTCTGTTCTTTCCTCCTAACCAGATGACTTGGAATTTGCATAACTTTGACATCAAGACAACCTGGGAGAGAAGAAAACAGAAGATGGAATGCAGACCAAAAAGAATATGAGCAAAAATAGCCTTGGATGTGTAGTTAGCCATCTCGGAACAAGAACTGTCCTTTTATCCTGATGACTCGCCTGCTCCCAGGAGACAGCGGACTGTGCAGCTGTGGAGCCTTGAAGTGAGGATGCCGTACAGCTAAGAAAAGAATGAGGATCTCACACCTCATCTGCAGCTTTCCTGTGATGTGCGCCCCGCAGACTCACAACTGTCATGTTGCTGACCGTATATGCTAAGCTAGCATATATGGCTGCATACCATATACTTCACAAAACACTTTAAGTTGACTTTTAAAATGTACAATAATCCATATTTTTCTTTTTATTAAAAATTTTAATACAATCTTTTCTCATTTTACACAGTTATCCCTATTCCCCACTCCCCCCTCTCCTGCTTCCTCCACCTTTCCCCCATCTCACTTCCCCATTCACTCCCCAGAAAGGGTAAGGTTTCCCACCGGGAGTCAACAATGTCTGACACTTCACTTTGAGGGAAGACCAAGGTCCTCTCCCCTCTATCTAGGCTGAGCAAGGTATCCCACCAAAAAGAATGTGCTTCTAGATGCCAGTTCAAGCACTAGGGATAAATCCTGGTTGCACTGTCAATGCCCGCACAGACTGTCCACACCCCACAACTGTCCCCTCATTCAGTGGGTTTACTTTGGTCCTATTCAGGTTCACCTGCTGTCAAAATAAAACACTATACTGCTAGCAATGTCATTTTAGAAATACTGTTTGTTTTCTTCCACTCCCCTGCCATGCCAGACTTTAAAGTGGGATGCTCTGTCCTCCACATGCCCATTGCAGGGATTAGAGTCATTAGACGCCACACTTCATGTTTTTTCTTTAATTTAATTTAATTTCTTTTAATTCTTTTTTTTCTATTAAAAATTTGATTTATTGCTTCCTAAATTGCCATCTACATTTTATGATAAAAAACAATGATGTCTTCGAAAAGGGCAAAAGGCTGGTGTACCTTAATATAGATGCACTGCAAAACTGCCTTGATTTAGAAAACAAGATAACTTCATGAGGAGACAGGAGGCTAAAGCGTGACTCTGATGTATTCTAAAATGAGATTTTTAGATGATACAGTAATTTTCAAGCACTCTCTGAATAAAATAAAGTCACTTCCAAGTATCAATAATCATGATTCTGGAAATATAATACAATAATATGACTGTTAAGGCACATGATAACCATTCATAAATGCTCTAGATGAGTGCTTTCAGTGCTGGCAGAAGACTGGGGAAAATGTTTACTTTTCCATAAGAGGACACAGAGTGTTGTGGGTCATTGGAAGAGGGAGACTGCACACTCGCAGAAGCAGAACTTTGCTCACTTGATGCTTAGCAGAGAAATGGACTGCTGGAGCTGCACCCGTAATACAATAACATTTGCATGACTTGTGTACAGACAGATGTGCTAGAGCAGGGTTCTCCTCAAGAAAACGGTGACTGCACCATCAAGACTTGCTTCTTTCTCTTGAGATTTAAACCCAAATTCTGGAGCTAGAGAGATGTTGAGCAGCTAAGGGCATCTGGCTCCAGGAGAGGCCAGGAATTTAGAACCCAGCATTCATATCAGATGACTCATAACTATAGCTCAAACTCTGGGAGATATGATCATGTCTTATGGGTTCCGTGGGCATCTGCGCTCAAATATGTATGCGTGTGTAATTGTGCATGCATGCACATATACACATAAATATTTTTTTAAACTAAACCTCAAGTACAAATTCAAACAAATATGATACAAAGCCAAATCAATGGGATAGTAGGATGCCAAGAGTAGTTCTGATCTTCAGTGACCATCTAGTTCCAGCCATGGGCATCGTGTGAAAGGGGAGTAATGGCAGGTAGGGTCAGATAAGCATGAGACCGGAAAGGAGGGCAACAATGTGATAGGAAGGACAGCTATCTAAGACCTGGCCTAGGGGTCTATTTCAGAGATGTCATAGCCTGTTGCTCCTGTTCCTCTAAACACCCTCCAATTTCGTGAGAAATCTGCTGTGGTTGATGCCAGTTCTGGTAAATTTCTGCTACCTTCTTCCAGAGTCTGGCATCACCTGCTTCCTGAGGTCTGTCCACACCGGGTTTGTGAACTGAGGGGAACGCACATTGCAATGCTGTGTACTGACTGCTGGCACAGAAGTACAACCCTGAGTCTCCTGCCTCAGAGGACTGGATTTCCAGGCTGCAGGGTGAGTTTGAGGGACACTCAGCCGAGAATCGCTTCTTGACCATATCTGTTTGTTCAATAATTTCTTCATTCCGGAAGTTAATCAACAGTTTAAGTTCTGTTTGGCTCTGCTGATACCAGTAAAAGGCGGTATGCCCTTTTTCAGGGAAACAACCCATATTTGCTTTCTGTCCTTTCTCTTTGACCAGATGTCTAGGAGTCTGTATTACTTTGGCATCAAAAGAGTCTGGAAGAGGAAGAGACAGAAATGAGAACAGCTTGAGCGGGACCCTGACAAGGTAAACGATTCGCATCTGTAGTCTGGAGTGTGAAGACAAGGCCTTTTTTCCCTCAGTGCTCACCTGTCCCAAGGAGACAAAGTGCTACACAGCAGAGCAGCCTTGCACCCATGGCCACCCCAGGACAAGCAGAGGATGCTCGCACTGTTTTCATGTTCCACCCACAGCCTTCCTGTGACGTGATCCTCTGCAGACTCAAATGTGTTTCTGCCTCATGCTACCACTGAGGATGTTCTCAGTATCAGAAGAAAAAATTTTTCCTCACCTTCATAAATATAACTCATTGACTAATCATCCAAAACAGTTTATGAGTATTTTACTAATGGAAGCATTGCATTCCCAGTTAGTGAAGTCATGAAATTGTAGGACTATCAGAATGAAAATATATTACAGCTAGATAATGCTTACATTATGTGCTTTGTAAATTTTATTCTTTCACAATCTTATTACATACATAATCATTACATGTATGTTGCATGTACGTATGCATGTATGTATGTATTACTTTGATCATATTATTGCCATTGTCTCCACTTCCCTTCCCAAAGAACCACTTTTTCCTCCCAAGTCTCCCTTCTATTTTCTTAATACATTAGTGATTCTCTCTCTCAGCCACCCCATTATTGTGATTACTGGCTCAAACCACAACAGTTCCTTCCTGCTCTCATCTCTACATATATTAATGTACTAAAATCTCTTCCATTATTTTTTCCTATTAAACTATTAACATTATTTATTTTTTCTTAAGTCTCCATCTGCATCTTTATCATAAAATTGATGATGTCTTGAGATAGAGCAAAAGGGACTGTGGAATATAGTGACACTGCTGTCACTGATAGAAGGGGCTTGTTCCGGTCACTAGATAAAGCAAGTGGGAGAGATATGAGAGAAAGACTTGTGTGCTTCATTATGGGACTAAAACATACATCAATTGCGAATATTCTCAAAGTTCCAACACTCATATGCCAGGACATGTAATACTATAAAGTTATTGTAATTGTCTATGATGTACATAATGTATAAGAATTTCAATCCTGAAGGGAAGCTGTGGGTGGTTTATTTCCTTTCTGGAAAAAAGTAGATTTTGAATATTTTCTTTCATTTAGAAGGGGCAGAGTAGATGAGCACACAGAATCATGAAGTGTTTTATTCAAGTTGAGCTCAAGAGAAATGCAAGCAGCAACATTGTATTATTTGATCCTCAGATACTCCATGTGTGGGCAGAGTTCAGTGCTCACTAAGAAAACCATGACTCAGCTTCATTACAAATCCATTTTCTCTTAAAATTTTAAATATGGATTCAGAAGTAACTAGACTTAACAGTGTGGCCAAATGATGCCAGCCAACCTTATGATCTTGGTAATCACCTGAGCCTCCCCATGAAGACCACATGAAGGGAAAAGTGTGGTTGTGCAGGGTCTGAACAGCAAAACAGACAAAATGAGGAGAGAAACACATGAAGAGCAGACGTCCCTGGCTTGGTGAGAATGTGCTGGTTTTGAACTGTGGCTCTCCATCCTTTATGAAGTCTGCGGTGGTGACACTGGCTCCAGTTCATTTCTCTCACTTCCTTCCAATCCAGAACATCAGCTGCTTCTTAAGTTGGCTCTATGGTGGGTTTGTGAACTGAGGAGAATGCATATTTCAGTGCTGTGGACTGACTGCTGGCACAGAGGTACAGGGCAGAGTCTCCTGCCTCTGAACTTTTGATTTCCAGGCTGCAGTCTGAATCTGAGAGAAACTCAACCGAGAATCGCTCCTTGACCATGTCTATTTGATCAAGAGGCTGTTTATTCTGAAGGTAAATCAGGAACTTTAACTCTTTGCCCTGCTTCTGTTGGTACCAGTAAACAGCAGTGTGTCCCTTTTCAGGGCTACACTTCATTGTTGCTTTCTGTCTCTTCATTTTGATCAGATGTCTTGGAGTCTGAGTAACCGCTGCATCACAAAAGCCTAGAAGAAAATGAAGCAGAAAATATGAACAAAAGCCAGGAACAGCTCTGACAAGGAAAGTTATTTGGGTCTTTCTGGTGAAATGTAAACAAGAGTTTATCCTATGATCTTAAGTCTCACCTGCCTGAAGGAGGCCAAGTGACACACAGCAGAGGAGCCATGCGCTCATGGCCACACTGGAGCAGCAAAGAATGTGGTGTTTGCATGCTTCATCACTAAACTTCCTGTGACATCACTCCTTGGTAGACTCAGTTGTCATGTTATTTCTTCATGTTACCACCAAAGCAGTTCACGTTCTCGGAAGAGCATTTCTGTAATCAGAAAATATAATTTGCTAAAGTTTCATCCATTTAAAAAATTTATATCCACTTGATTGTCATAATAGCACATCTGTATTTTAAGAAGTTATAAAATAAACAATACCGAATTTAAAATATCATGTTACTGTTAGATAATACTTAAACCCTTAACCTATTAATGATATGCTTTATAATACAATGGTATTTTAGTGTTCTCTCTCTCTCTCAAGGATTTTGTATCAGGATATCACGAAACTTACACTGTAGTCTATAACCTGCTTGCACTTGAATTCCTCCCATATCTTGCTTGCTTGGATCCTAGACACTAGCTACCACAGTACCTTCAGCACCTTTCTCCTCTTCTTTCTTGCGCTCGCTCTTTTCTAGTGAAGTACTGACTATATGTTTCTGAAGACATCCTCTTCAACTTTATGATAAAACTGATGATGTCTTGGGAGAGAGAAAGAGATTGTGAAATCTCGGCTTGGCACTGCTTGATTGATCATCCTAGGACGGTGGGAATCATTATAGGGAGATAAAATGTATGGAAGAAATGCTTTGAACTTCTACATTAAAACTAGAGCCAACAGTCAGTCTCAAGAGTCCTCTCATATTCTGCAGATACAGTAAATATATACTTCATTTCTCAATAATCACATAACTGGATCTATATTTTTTTTCTTTTGAGATCTTTACAGCCAGGCTATGAAAGAGCCAGGTTGATCTTTATCAGTAATAATGTAATGTTGAAAGTGATTTCAGATCTTCGGAGACCCCCTTATTTTCACATGAGTACCACATGAAAAGAGATAGAGAGCAAACACAAACAGAAATTGACAAAGCTGAGAAAAGAGGACAAGAGCACCATGTGCAGATCATTCTTCCCAGTTCTGGCCCCATGGTCTTTCAGAAGGGCCAGGTTGTCACTTCTCTGCAGACACCCAGCCTCTTGTGAAAACTGCTGTGACTGACACTGACTGGCTCCACTTAATTTCTGATGCTTCCTTCCCACCCAGAGCAGCACCTGCTTCCTGAGCTGGCTCCATGGAGGGTTTGTGCCCTGAGGGGAAGGCACATTTCGGTGCTGTGGACAGACTGCTGGCACAGAGGTACAGTGCTGAGTCTCCTGCCTCAGAGGACTGGATTTCCAGGCTGCAGGGTGAGTTTATGGGACACTCAGCTACAAATCGCTCCTTGACAAAGTCTATTCTTTCACGAACTTCTTGACGTTGAAAATAAATCAAAAACTTCAACTCCTTGTTCTGCTTCTGTTGGTACCAATAAACAAAAGTATGTCCACTTTCAGGGATACAGCTCATCTTTGCTTTTTGTCCTTTTCCTCTGAATAGACGTTTTGGAGTCTGGATAACTTGTCCATCCAGAGATCCTAAAAGATGGGAAAACAGAAGGTTTTCTGAAACAGCCCAAGAGGCCCAAAAGGCGTCTTGACAAGGAGCAAGTATTTGAGCTCCTGTGAGCAATCCTAAAACCAGGACCCACCTGCTCCCAGGAGACAAAGGGCTACACAACAGAGAAACCTCATGTTCATGGTCGCACTGAAGAGCAAAAGGAGGCATCAGACCTTGTCAGCCACCTTCCTGTGACATCATCCCTCTTCAGATTCATAGTCATCATGTTACAAACACATGTTGATGACACATTTCACAGTATAGAAGAAAAATTCCTAGAGTAAATACATTTATTTTTCACTAATGCAAACAACACATACATATTTTAGACAGCTAAAAATAAGTCACAGCACAAAGCATCTATGACTACTAGACAATAACCAGACTGTCCATGCACTGGTAATAATCTCTAATGTTCTCTGTCTCAGTCCCTCTTTCCATAGTATATATGTACATATATGTATGTATATAAATACATAAATATGTGTGTATAGACATGCTTATTTTCATATGTACATACATGTACTAAGACATGTTATTTGTTAAATGATTTTAATTGCTCTCATAACCTCCTTTTAACTAATTATTATCCTTCCCTGTCAGTGTATATTCACTTTACATATCATTTAGTTTATGTTCAGTGTTTCTCAATAAGCTCCTAAGTATCCTTCTACATAAACTTGTGCATTGGATTCTTTCTCACAGAAGGACATTGTCTCTGGCTATTTATCACCTAATTAACTTTGTGTAACTGATCTCTATTATCACTTCTGTTTTATAATTTCGTTACTGATCGTTGCTTTGAAAATACTTATTCCTGTGGTTATCTTCTTCTGTCTTTCAGCTTGTTCATTTACCAGTGCTTGTTTTTAGCTACTCTCATTTTTTCTTGCTCCACTTTCCAATAACTATTTATTTTAAGTTGTACAATCTTTTTGTGACTTTTCTGCCTTGATTTTCTTCTCCCCCTCTTCCTATCTTCTTTCTAGGCAAATAGGTCAACGGACTGATGTATGCATTTCCATGAATTTTTCCTTACTCATTCAATTGAAGGTTCCTCCACCTTCTAAATTGATATTGAATATATTCATTAAACTTTGATAATGCACTAACAGAAGTAAACATGTAGTTAATTTGAGTTAAGAAACAGTTACCATGATTTTTGAAAGCTCTTGTTTCTTTCCCTGCATCCATGCTCTCTGCTTTCTAATAATGCTGAAGTTGTGCTGAGAACTGTCCTTTCTCAATTTCGGTTGTATGAGATAGTCACTTGTAGCTCAGACTGGCCTCAAGCTCAAACTCGGTATGGAGCTGAGGATGGATGACCTTAGTTCTCTTGACTCTTGACTTCATCTTCCAAGTACTAGGAAAGCAGGCATGTGCTATTATGCCTAGCTGTGTGGATGACTCTTGTATACCTCTTTTACATTTTCTGAAGCGAAAGGAGAAGTGGATAGAGGAAGGAAATTGGCAAGCCTCCCACGTATATCAGTTAGCCATGGTATATCAAGTTAAAGTAAGACTAGGCACCTTTTCTCCTACTAAGTCTGGAGGAGGTAGAAGGATTCTAAAAGCAGGCAATAGAGTTAGAGACAACCCATGCTTTCAGTCTGGAACTTTTTGATCATTTTTTTCTGAGGTAATGTAAATGTTTTAGTATTCTTTGATTTAATTTTCTAAAAGTATTGCTGATTTAAATATGTTCAACTTTGAAATATCTGAAATATGTATACCTGAGTCCCATAAAGTGATTGGCTAGGAAAGATGTGACATATCTAATCACATCCTCTTCCCAAGCCTTTCAGCATGCCTGTCCCATCAAGTTCTATGGCCAGTCAGCCTATGGATGATGATTCATGTTCATCCATTGAGCTTTAGAGTGTGTGTGCAGATATGTGTGCATGTATGATCTATAGCCTGTGTCTTTCTAAAAATAGCCTAAAGAAACTTCAACTAACATACAACATACAAGTAAGTAACATAGAACATACAACACTTCATACACTTCCACTTGCTTTCAAGGACATACCTTTGGTGAATTCTGGAATCTTTCTGCTTCTTCTCACTTTCCTAGAAATATCAAACATTAGACCTTCTTCCTCTGCATTTGTACTTTACAATATGATTGCTCCCAGCTTTTGGATTGCTTTAATTATCTGAAATTATCTTTCCAATGATTTTTTCTCCCCCTGCCTATATTTATTTTTCATGGAATTTCTGGACCCATAGCTTGATCCTTTATACACTGACTTCTGTATAATCTAAATTGTATTCCAGCTATACTGCATCTTCATTTCAAATTGAGATAACAAAGAGTCTACTAATGTTTTCACCCACTGTTCCACAAACCATTGAGAATCTAATATCCGAAGTGAGAATTACTATTGTTTACAAGATCCTGTTTCATTTTAAATGTTTGTCTTTGTACAGAACCAATGACATAGATAGAAAATCTAAAATGATTGTGTTGATAGCCAGTCTCTTTTGAGCAAAACATTCAGGGAAATCACACTCATATTCACAGAACCAGAAACTCAATTAAAAATTATATCCATATTCAGTTTACGATCTTAAACTTATCCTATTGGGCATAACACATCAGCTTCTTTGATACTTGCTCCTCGAATGTTGCTTTCTTTAATAGGCTTTTGTGGAAATTATTCCTCTTGGCCATCATATTCAATTAAAGACCAGGTTAATCTGGCAAATTTTTATATTTTTTCCTTCTTTGTCAAAAATCATGTGTTCGTAGGTGTGTGAATAGATATCTGGACCTTCACTTTGATTCCATTGGTCCTCCTGTCTGTTTTTACGTTAGTACCAGGCTGTTTTCAGTCGAGTTTGTAGTCGGGGATTGTGATGTTTCCAGAAGTCCTTTTATTGTACAGGATTGTTTTGACTATCCTGGGTTTTTTGCTTTTGTATTTGGAGTTGAATATTGTTCTTTTGGGGGCCTGTGAAGTATTTTGTTGAGATTTTGATTGGCATTTTATTGAATCTGTATATTGCTTTTGATAAATTGCCATTTTTATTATGTTAATTCTACCTACCGAAGAGCATGGGAGATCTTTCCATTTTCTGGTGTCTTCTTCAATTTATTTCTTCAAAAATTTAAAGTTCTTGTCATACAGGTCTTCCACTTGTTTGGTTAGAGTTACTCCAAGATATTTTGTGTTATTTGTGGCTATTGTGAACAGTGATGATTCTCTGATTTCTTTCTCAGCCCATTTATCATCTGTAGAAAGGAGGGCTACTAATATTTTTGATTTAATCTTGTATCCTGTTACATTACTTAAGGTGTTTACGATTTGTAGAAGTTCCTTGGTAGAAATTTGGGGGTCACTTGTGTAACCTAACATATCATTAGCAAATAGTGAGAGTTTGACTTCTTCTTTTCAGATCTTTAACCCCTTGATCTCCTTTTGTTTTCTTATTGCTCTAGCTAGAATCTCAAGTACTATATTGAGTAGATATGGAGAGAGTGGACAACCTTGTCTTGTTCCTTATTTCAGTGGGATTGCTTTGAGTTTCTCTCCATTTAGTTTGATGCTGGCTGTTGGCTTGCTGTATATTGCCTTTATTATGTTTAGGTATGTTCTTTGTAACCCTGCTCTCTCCAAGACTTTATCATGAAGGGATGTTGTATTTTGTCAAAAACAACAACAACAACAAAAAAAAAACATGAGCTCATGAACCATTAATGTAGACTCAGATCCAGCTGTATAGAAAGACTTGCACTGATCCCATTGAATTTGAGAGCTGTTAAAATGTTGATATTCACAAGTAAATAAGTACAAGTTATTATTGAAAAAAGAGACAGAAAATCACAAAGAAACAATGAAATTGCCACTTTCAATGACAAACATCTCTCTGAAACACCATCGTATAGGCTCTCAGAAATAAAAAGGCAGGTATCCCCCACAGTAGTGTGTGTAGAATCCACCGCTGATACATAACAAATGTCACAGTTATTCTTTCTGAGAGTGAGACAAGATTGAGAAACATCTAGTCTCTCATACTTTTTCTTCTCTTTCTGGAAGCTGTGTATATTCTTTCTAAATGTAAAAATAGCAAATGGGACAAGCCGTTATCCATTATTTCCTGTCCAAAGATGCATCTAGAATGTCACGTGTGGCAACTATGATTAGAGTTGGGAAGGTAATCACATACACCTCTCAGATTTGACTCCTCTCATTCCCACGAATATTGCTGAAATGAAAAAACCCACACATAACAGGCATTTCAAATGCTTTGTTTTTTCTTTTTAAGGCTGTTTTTATCCATTGCCTGTGTTTGTCATAAGCAATTAACATGGTAATGTAGTGAGACCATTTCTGGAAGCTTAGCAGCTGCAGACGCTCCCCTCAATACATTGGAGCCTAGCACTGGGAGATAGAGGAGGCCCAAATCCCAGCACTGCCGTTTGTCAGCCAAGCATCCTTTGTAACATTACTGACCCCTCCCTGATTTAATGTTATCTTCTGTAATATGCAATAATGAGCATCCATGTCAAAATAATATACAGAATTAGAATAGTTCTTACTCCATAACAAATAACACATTTGTGTTTGTTATTATTAGTTTTAAGATCTGGTATTCTAATCAAAAAAGCATTAAGAATCTAATACCGTGTCAAGAGGAATCAGACATTTACTGACATGGGATTTTACCTGCTAATTAAAATATTTCCCAGCACTGAATTTGAATTAGAATTTGTATAAGTGTAAGTTTATTGTATAAAATAGGTTCTTCTCAAGAGTCTGAAGTAAACAAAGGAACGGTAATCACTGCTGAACAAATGCTAATTTGTATTTCATCCAAGGTCATCTGGAATATAAGGTATAATGGTGTCATATAAACCTTCTGGTTGGAACACAATGGTTTCGCAGCTGTTGGTGACACCTGCTGGATGAGAGGGTGAAGTCAGAGACACCATGACTACATTACAAGGGAAAGGTCAGGGGTAGAAAGGGTGGGTGGGGGAAAAGGAGAGAAGAAATGGGAATGGGTAACACTCACTGAAGAAGCGCTGTGTCACTTGCAGTGTCTAGGTCTTGGCTTTAGGCTCTCGATCACACCACAGAGGTGGGGGCCTCATCCCTTATGAGGGCCTCACCTTTTTTGTAAGTCTGGCAAACCCCAAGGATCCATTTTGAGAATAGCGTCTAAAGCTATGAAGTGAGATTCTTAATATGACAAATGAAACAAGTTCTTTTCAAGTGCAAATATCAAAATATTACTTAAAATTTTATGATGTATTAATGTATAGACAACTTCAAATCAAATGACTAAAACATATGCTGATTAATCTGAAAACTATCATGATTTCAAAACAGTGATGAAGGCAAATGATGTTTGCTCTATGTAGTGCAATATAAAAAACAAAACTGACTTCAAATCCATGTAATTTGTACAATATATATGCAAATGAAAATTAATGTGATTTACATTATAGTCTGTCACAGATGTAACCAAAACTGTTATTTTTTATTCGCCATTTTTATTATGGAGGGAAATGATGTGTTTCAGTTAAGACATCAGTGAAAATAAAGATGTATTTTTCTATTCAAACCAATGCATTCTCTAAATTTTACCTGTGTAGCCCTTAGAGGCCCAGCGATTGTAGAGCCCCAAAAATGTGAAAATGTGAGCCTATTTCCATGTTGACCAAAGGTCAGAGTTGGAATTCCTTCTAGGTCCCACCTAGATTTAGATCAGGTGTGGCTAATAGCCAGCCCTTGTATTTCAGGAATAGAGAAGTAGATATGCTTCTACCTGAAAAAAAAAAAAGTCTTTGGATCTAACTATGGTTTCAGTTTCATCAAGGAGATAACTTTGGATTCCACCCAGAGAATGGCTTGCATACAGAATCTCTTGGTCTAGGGTGTAAGTGTGACTTGTTTTGTTGTAGTAACTGAATGTTTAATTATAGAAGTAGCCCTTGACTTTCAACTGGTCTCTTCCTTTCATTATATCATCTTAATCATCTTAATGCAATTTGTTAGTTAGTTAGTTAGTTAGTTTGTTTGTTTTTTGTCTTACTCCTACCTTGTGGGGTTAGGAGTATTTTAAGCAATTGGAAAAGACAGGCAATTTCAGTATTCATTGGAACTCCCTCCCAATACTATTCTATTTTTTTCTGTCTTATTATTTTCAAGTCTTTGTATTCTTTACTAATATTTTCAAATCCACATGCCCCTACCCTGGCAAGTGGTATTTTTGTCGAGGCTGGTTCCCGATGTGCGATTATGGGTTAAACATTTCTACCTTAAGAAAGAGCATGCTTCACACTTACATCCATGCATATGAAATATCGTGAAGCTTGAATATCCTCCAAATGCACTGTGTAGATGTATAATTATCAACGTTGTCCAAGGGTAATCAGAACTATTTCTTCGTATTGACTTTTAAATTTAAAGTATAATAAGCATTTAACCAAACTTGTATCGTGATGTTGGTAACACGAAGAAAATTTCTACAGTCATTCCTTCTACAAGATATATTTGCTGACAGACACACTTTTTTTTTTACCTGAGCCACCATCATCACCATCCTCCTCCTCACATGTATGTGATTCCCCAGGAGTATGGTTGAACTGTCACAGGATAGTGCATACCCTCAAAAATGAAGAATTGAAATGTTGTCTTAAGAAATCATGTAATCAGCAAAAATAACCCCAATCAGAATCAGAATCACAGAAAGATATACATGTGTTCTTAATATACTTCCTTGTAATTCTGGCATCAGGAGACAGAGGCAGAAGAGTCTCTATGTGTTTAAGGATAGCCTTGTCTACTTAGGGAGTTCTTAGCCAGCCAGGATTATACAAGAGAACACTGTATTTTAAAAATTCTTTGCCATAGCATGTGCTACTAATTTCAACTCTGCCTTAGAACTTAGCAATATGGTAAGATAATATGCACATTAGTCTTTTTGAGAGAAGTGTGTACAGTTCTACCGGATTAAAGATCCTTGTTTTATTCATTGTAAACATTTCATAGTTCAAAGATAACTCAAAGGAGTAAATCATGAAGAAGGGTATACTGTTATCTTTGTCCCATATGCTATCAGACTATGTACTATGAGAAATATATTCAGGAAATTATTTCTGCAAAGAATTGACATCAGGTTTATTATTATTATTATTATTATTATTATTATTGTCTTTACACTTCTCAGCTGATATCTTACCACATCACTCCTTAGTGGCAATTATTCATCTGACTTCTTACATATTCTTAAATTAGTAAACTATTAAGTTCACAGCAAAACAAGTGGGCAAGTGGAAGTTGGTGCTTCTGGAACCCATGGCCTAGCATCTTCTCTGTGATATAAGATTTCGGGCACCATGAATGATGCCCACAGTAATGCCAAATTCTTCGCACCACATCACATACTTCCCCATTTGGGCTCTCTTTGTTCCTAACATGAAAGCTTGCTTGCATGAGAAAATATACTTCCTGGTGAGCACCTTGCATAAGTTTTACAAGTTTCCTGACAGGGTACAAAGAACAGTGTCTATCTTAAACTAGAACTGCAAAGATTGATCCCTGTAAAAGACAACTGATGTCACAGACTCACACAGGTTTGCTTTAAGTCACAGCCATTGTAGAAGGCATTTAGTTCTTGTGCATCCATATGTGATGTAATGGGTTTTATTTTGTTAGTGATATACAAGCATTAAATGTATTTTAATCATATTCACAACTCCATAACTTGGAGGATTTTATGTAATATGCTGAGGGGGAGATATCAGTTCAGAAATATAAAGACTATACTGAATTAATCTGATGTCAATTATTTGTAGAAATGACTTAATAAATAAGTTTCTGATGGATATTATAGACTAATTAATAAGCTTATTAAAATAAGTTTAGAAGCTGGGTGTGGTAACTGATGTTTGTAATCACAAAACTCAGGAAATTTAGAGAGGAAGATAGAGAATTCAAGTCAGAATAAGCTGAATAACAGGATTCTGTATCAATAAAATAAAATATATTCAGAAAAATTAGTAAAATATGTGGGATACCTATATAGTGAAAATGGCATATCAATAGTGAGGGTTTATTATTAGTATCAAAGACCTCAACAAAGAAATGCTGGGGAAGTTCATTTCATGTTGGAAATATTCTTCATCTCAATGCACAATGGTTACTTGTATATAAAAAAATTATCAAAATTTGTAGAAATGCATACTTCAAAGGGTGTGTTTTAGAATATATATTTATTTGTAGATAATGCTGTTTTTAAAAGTGTGTGGTTTAGGATTGCAGAGGACCAGAGCTGCTGAAAGTCTCAGGCAAGTTTCTATGGGAAAGGAGTGGCTTTGGGAAGAAGTTGCATATCCCTGTGAGTCTGGACCAAATCATCAGGGTCCATGAAAAAGCCAAGCTGATGTGTTTGTCTCTTACTCTGCAGCATGCAGCCTTACTGGAGGTATAATTATGTTTGATGGAAATTCATCAATCAGGTGTAGTGAAAGGGGAGCCGGCCTGCTTTTCGTACTGCCTGGCTCCCACACTGCTAGCTTATACCCCGAAATAACAAGACACAAATTGTATTCATTTAAGCACTGC
>LOEQ01009560.1:11678-32291 GCA_001685075.1 Bramus lutescens
TTACTTTGTTTAACTATTTTAATTTCTACCTCTTTATAATATTTACATTAAAAATAACACAACATGAATAAACTTCAATTTCTACATCAGAAGTCCTCTGACATTTTTTACAGTCCATATTCATGAGGATTTAAAATTAATGACACAAATGTTGAAAAGCAAAAAAATTGAAAAGCTGACAGAGGAAATGACCAACTGAATATTCAGTTTAGTTAAATCTACTTATAGAACCACTGAAATTATTTATCAAATTTACCATTTTGAATTGATGGATTGTATCATAAGAACTGGCTTTATCTGAATTTTTAAGAGTAAAACCTTTCTATTTATTTAGACAAAAGGGGAGGAAATGTTGTGGGATAATATTTTTGCATACTGCAAAGACGTTTCTTTGCCAAGGTGCCTTCTAATTGTTTTAAAAAGAGATTAATGGCCAATAGCTAGGCAGGAGAGGATAGGCTAGACTTCTCTGAAGGGAGAGGAACATTCGAGGAATCAGAGCTGTACAGATTTTGTCAGCCCGACACAGAGGGAGTCCTAACTGCAGAACAGAGGAGAGGTAAAGAGCCACATGGTTGAATATAGATTAATAGAAAGAGATTAATTTAAGTTATAAGAGCTATTTTGGAAGAAGTCTAAGCTAAACCCAAACTTTCATAATTAATAATAAGTTTCTGTGTCATTATTTGGGGGCTGGCAGACCAAAGGAAAACTGATAAGAAATATTGCTAGTTCGTTTCTCATTAAAAACTAAAGTAAAATAAAAGAACCATTTAGAGCTGTTATATATTTAAATTTTCTCTACATAATGCAAATTTTACATAATAAAAACTTTTTTAATAATATAATATGTGAGTCATACTGAATTACAGGAAGTTTTAGGTTAAGACTTTATGGTCCTTTGGAACTGACATGTAGCATCTCTCCTTTAATAACCCAGCAAAATTTTGAGAGGTAAATTTATATTTCTATTCCCTTTTTCATTGAACTTGGTAGTTTTATTTTACTTAAAGTTAGCTTTGGGGTCAGGGTAGAAGAATAGTCAGATACAATGCTACTTCAAAAAACATATTAAGGAGATTTTTTTCTGTTAGTATCCTTGCTACTTTAGAGACAGAAGGGTATCTCAGATGTAAATGGAAGAATACCTTAGGCAAAAAAGAAGACTTCAGGAAATGGAGAAAAGTAACCAGAGAACTTTTGATCCAGAAAGTCAGGAAAATGAGAAAATATTCAATTGTAACATAGAATCAATTTTTGGGAACATGACTATACAAGCTACAGCATGGCTGTACCACAGATGGTTCACCTGTACCTCACAGGTGGTGATGATACCTGAGAGAGGGTGGCTGCACTTAGAGAGGGTAGCTGTATTGAGAAAGAGCAACTTGAAGTCATAAGTAGTGGAAGTACGTCCACGAGATAAAAATACAATATGGCGGTACCTCAGAGACGGTGGCAACATCTCTAAGAGTGACTGTACTTCATTCAGCAAAGGCAGCTGTCCCTAGAGCAGGTGGCTGCACCTCAGAGACTTTGTCTCTGTGCACTCTAGATTCTGCATAACCTGCCTCAAAGATATTCCAATAACTCAAATTCAACACGGCAGAAGTGTACAAAAAATATAACAAGTTATATTTGATGGAAGATTAGTGAACAGAAGTGATTGTTCAATTTATTTATGTACTTTAGAAGCAGAAATTAAGAAGTTTATCTCCTACTGAATTTACTATAGGATAAGATACAATAGTGTAGTATTATAATGTGTATCTGATACAAGAAATCAAAAATGACTTGATTGCTAAGAGACTAAACTATAGATACCATGCTTTGGTGTGGGAGGTCCTTCTATGTGTTACTTTTATTGGTTAATGATTAAAGAACTGGCTTTGACTATTGCATGTGAGGAGGAAGGCAGAGTTAGAGAGACACCATGGAGATTCTGGAAAAAAGATGCTGGGAACTGTCCCAGTAAGCCACAGCCACATGGTGATATACAGATGAACAGAAATGGGTTAAATTAATACAAGATTTAGCCAATAAGAAGTTAGAATTAATGGGCCAAGAAGTGTTTCATATAATATAGTTTCTGTGTGTTTATATCAGGTCTAAGCTAGCTGGGCAGCTGGAAACAAGCAAGCAACCTCCCTCCAACAATGCTTCACTGAAATACAAATGAATTTGAAAAGATCATGATCCATGACACCAAGGAATGAAAATTGGCAGAGCTTCTCAGCTGGCAGACAGATGGGACAAGAGACACTATGTAGATTAGTGGGCTTTCTACTTAAACTCTTTAAATGGATGATTTCTTGCTTCTCCATCACCAAGAGAAAGGGAAAGTTTCAAACCTCCCACAAGGGGACACTCTTGTGGTGGGAACCAATACACTTTAATTCTTCATCTAGAGTATCCAATTCTGTGCAATAACCCAAACTTGACGAAAAAGGGAAATCATCCTACCCTCAAGCATAAAAGTGTTAGAGTCCTCATTACCTGATAACCCCCCTGACTCATAGGAAGTCTGCTTTGGGATGTATATATGTTTGTGTATGTGTGTGTGTGTTTGTGCATGCACATGTGCACATTTGTGTGTGTGTGTGTGTGTGTGTGTGTGTGCATGCTACTGCAATGTATGTGTGGTGATATGTCTGTGCATTTGAATGTGGAGCCCAGAAGACATCCCTTGGGTGGCATGGCTCAGGCCCTGTCTACCTTTTTACTTTGAGATAGGGTGTCTCATCAATCTGCAGCTAGACACATAGGCTAGGCTAATTACATATGAATCTTGTCTTTTCCTCTGCAGAATTTTAGAATGAAATGTTTGCCCTGTTAATGCTGAAACATGAATGGGCAGCCTGTATATTGTAGTTCTGTTGAACATGTCCATATTGGGTTTCACTGTCTAAGCTGATGAGGACGAATGACCAGAACTGGAATAAATCCATTGCACCACTCCAGGTATCCCTCTCTATTTTTTTAAAATAGGCTCTGAAATTGAATCCAGGTGAATCACTTTAGTAAATATGCTCTCTCCTCAGTGCAATATCATAACCTCAAATAAAGTTATAAACACGTAAGAAGTACAATATCAGGGTTTTCTTCCTGTAATGAATACAATAGTATCTAAATGGCCTCTACATCTTAATTAAAATGTTTGAAATTATAAACATCACACTACAAAGGTACTGGCTAAATATTTTCTTTTCTTTTATGTGTACATGAAAATAAATAAGTGATATGTTATTCACTAATATAACGTCAAATTTTAAATATACAAGAAACTAATGTTTGAGTTTTACTGTATTGTTAAAAAATTAAATATTAGATAATGTTAAGTACCAATGAGATGGTTTTATAAGTGTGAGAAATTTTTGAAGACTACAAATCATGTTTCTTCATATGATAGATAAAATACTAGGAAATTTGAGTACATTGGACAGTAAAAGCCAATCCTCCATATTTCAGGCTCTCAAAAGTCTTAATTGCTATTAAGAACCATTTACACACACTAGTTCAAAAACAATATTGATCTCTTAGAACCAGTCAAATAATCCAACAAAAATAATTGCACTCATATCGCTTTCATATCAGCAAATTCTAGACCATAAAAACTCATTTTAACCTTTGTTAAAATCACATTCATTTCAGCGTTGTAATTTATCCATATATTAAGAGAAAATGGTCTCTGATGATACACTGAAAATTTAATTGCATTAAAGAGAGGATTCTTCCATGAATTCTATCACATATACTATGAATAAATACCACACAATACTAAACTTTGAAGCATAAATTTTGTTCTCATTTTGACAAATCATTTATACCTCAAGAGATGCCTCTCAGCATTTATGAATTCATTGATACAGAAATAAGTTTCATAATTTTACTAAGTCTGTCACTGTCTTAGTTATGGTTTTATTGTTATGAAGAGACACATGACCACACAACTCTTACAATATAAACATTTAATTGGGGCTAGCTTACATTTCAGAGGTTTAGTCCATCATCATCATGGCAGGTGGCATGCAGACAAGTGTGGTGCTGGAGAAGGAGCTCTAAATCTTGGGAGTTCTACATCTTGATCAGCAGTGAACAAGAAGCAAACTGTGCTCCACACTAGGTAGTATCCTGAGCACAGGAGACCCAAAAGCCCACCTCCACAGTTACAAGCTTCCTCTAAGAAGGCAACACCTACTCCAACAAGCATCCTAACAGTGCTAATCCCTATGTGGGGACATTTTCTTTCAAACCACCATAATAACTAATCATGACACAACTCAGTATGTTTAGAAACTAATGGTACTCAATGGATAGCCTTGTGGAAGATTTATTTCAGTGATACAATAACACTGAATAAAGGGAAACCCTAGGTATCACTGTACCACCTGTATGTTAGCATGAGGCTTAATAACATACAATCCTTGTATGGAAAAGAACAGTATACCAAATAATAATTTTATATACAACTACAATGAACATTCTAATGGACACTCAAGCATACACCACTCTACTTTTAAAACAAACTGAAAAATACCTTTGACCTCAAGTGCACTATCCCAAAGTTCTATTTTTTCATCCAGACTATTGTAGATTGTCCTTCTTTAAAATATTAATGATATTGATGATATACAAACATTCTTAGTGCAAGCAGTTCAGTTCAATTTCATGATAGTTCTAAAAACCCTAACCTTTGTAGACAATGAGGAAATTTCCCTATTTGTAGTGCATGTAAGACTCTCAAATTGGAGTGTTTAGGACAATAAATCCACACCTAATATTAGCTTTTATTTTGTAATGATTGCTAAGAAAAATACTAGTAGATAAACAGTGCAGATTCTTCCATGTAAACAAATGATGAACAACAAACATGCGATTTAAAATCCAGACTTTATACTGACCAATAGGTTAAAATGCAACTCCTGTAAAGGACATGATGTATTGCAATTGTTCAAAGTATATTCAAACCTTCAGCCTTTTGGTAGCAATTAACAATGGAACAACAACATTTCAAATAATGCATATAAAGATGAATGGGATCTTAGCATGGAGATGTACAACTCCAATCTCAGCACTAAAGGGACTGAAGAGGAGCTCTACTTCATGGGTAACAAAGGAAGACAAACTAATGCAACCAACCAGGTAAGATGAATGAACTAGCTCACCTCATATCCGGGTATGACTGTATAGTATAAACTATTTGCAAGCTTTAAAATAATTAAAGAAATGATTTGGGGATATGATTTTTTTTTTTTACCTTGAAAGGCAGTGGGTCTTCCGTGAGAGGGCTGATGGGAAGCGATGTGGTACTGCTGGAAGGGCTCACATCACTCTGCAAAGAAAGTACCCGTGAGTTAAGGATGCCAGGCTTGAAACGATTTTCAATATTCTAACCCAGAACCCAAAATTCCTTGTTAAGGTAAACAAGTAAATATGAATAAACAAATACTCAACATGGATGTTTTAATTAAATATGATGGCTACTTCTTGTGTTAAGCAATATGTAACTCTGTCCACTACACAGAGAAAAATCTTTGATGTGGTTGAGCGCTACACTACTCTATGGATATGGAGGTATGAATTTGGAGGGCAGTTTAATACTGTCTGTTTAGCATAATCATAGGTGTAGGTTCACTGCTGGGATCTATGAGCTCCCAGTCATAGGTTCTCTTGAGTTTACTCTCATATAGTAGACTTTAAACCAAACTAGAAAATGGCTGATTATCCGTGTAACATTTGTGAGACTATTGCATACATGAGAATGTCTTGCCAGCCTGATCATTACTACATCTTAAAGCATTGACATGTAGGTAAGACTGCTGATGACTTGTCTCTCCCATCAGCCTGAATAGCACCTTTCAGTACTATGAGAGCCAGCCTGCAGGGACAATGCTTTCTGGCCAGTATCAGCTTAAATTCCCCAAATCCTGTGTTTAAAGTGTGTGATATTTTCAGCAGTAAGATCTTACCAATAATATCTGGTAGATAACCAAAGGCAATGATCTTCATTGCTTGTAGGGCCTTAGGACATTTCTGACTAACAATGTAGGGAAGAGTTCTCACACACGGAACTAGGCATTTTACTTGGTATCTGTGTCTATAAGAAGAATTATTCCCATTGTAGGTTATTTCCAGTTAAACTCTTTAATCTTTATATGCTTACATAAATATTTACATGATCACACACACACACACACACACACACACACACACACACACACACACTATAGAATTCCAGGCTTCTACTTTTCATTTTCAAACAACTTTAGTGTTAGTTTTTTTCCCCTATCCACCTCAAGCATTACTCTCCCACCCCTTATTCCACCTACACCTCCCTCCCCATTATTCTTCCTCATGTATAATCACTTATATTCTACTATTCACCTCCCTTAAGATATTTCTTCCCTCTTCACTACTAATGGTCCTTTCTAGTTTCCAAAACCAAATTAAAAACATTTCTAGAAAACAAGAGCATGGTTGGAATGTACTAATGCTATTGTGATCCTTCCAGAATTTAATTTAATAAAACTCCTTAAACCAATTCTATTTTTAAAAGATATGAGTTAGGAGTCATCACTAATTCACTTTGCTAAAAGCAAGAACAAGCTACTGGAAATAGGAAGTAACAGAAGTGCATTTCTTAGAGGAACTCTTCCTAAGTAAGGTAACAAATAAAAAAACACAGAAAAAGGCTTGCCCACTGCCTTCGTCTACTTTCTTTAACTGAGATTAGACACTGACCAAAAGCAAGGAAGGAAAGAGTATTTGGGTTACAATTTATAGTCCATCATTAGAAAAGTCAAGTCAGGAACTTAAGGCTAGTAATGAAGAGACCATGCCTTGGAGGAATATTGCTTACATAATGCCTTGCTTCCTTTGACTGGCTAGCATCCTTTATAAAGTTCAGGCCCAACTGCTAAGGGACATTACTTCACACATTGGGCTCTACCTCCTACATCAATTATCTTTAATCAAGTAAATGCCACAAACATGGCCACAGGTTGACCTGGTCGAGGTAATTTTGCAGTTGAGGCTCTGTCTTCTCAGCCAGGCCAAGTTGACAAACAAGATTATCCAGGAAACCTACATTTCTCAGTTTGATTTTCAAATATATATGCATACAAATAAAGACAACCGTGCCATAAAGATTAATATTAAAGAAAGAATTGACATGGTTTGATGAAAAATAATGGCTTTAGTACACAAAAAATATATTTTAAGAATGGTAGATGCTGCACTTTCTATTTAAAAGCATTTTATTTCATTTATTAATTCTTACAATGAAATACATTCATTACAAATATGGAATAAAATGGTTTTTTTCTTCTGTTGTTCTAGTCTTTAGACCAAGGAAAAGAAGTAAAATATCAACTGAGACCTTCATCCAGATTTTATGTAAAAATGACTTAGAAGGACTTTACATAAAAATTAAACAACAGATAAAAAGTTGGGAAAATATCAGTTAGTGGCTGTCTTTAATTCTGAAATTTATTCAAGGCTGGCTGTTAAATAACTAATCAATCAAAACCCAGGAAATATTAATCCCCAAATCATCTGACAATACTGAACTCCAGGAAATAGTATGAGTTACAAACCTTTATGATTCTATTCTATGATAGAAAAATGTTTATTCTACCAACCAATTTAATTCCTAATTCTAACCTAAGAAATAACTGAAAATGTTACAAAATTTGGTAAAGAGTTTTGAAAAATCAACCTCTGAGCTGTAGAACAGCTTGTAGACAGTGGAAATTTTGGTACTTGTTTTGGAGGATCTGTACTTGTTTAAAGTGTCATGCTCCCAGCAATAGCTGTGAGAATCAAGATGTCTGGATCATATACTGTACAAATAGTTTTTGAACTCCTGTAAAACAGTGAACTGAGAATCAAGTCAACTAGCAGACTTTTTCAAGGAGTGAGGTCTCCCAGGCCTTGCCTGAAGTCAGTGTGCAAAATTCTCAGCTCCCAGAGGCTGTCTCAGAGCTTTGTCTCAGAGTCACTGACACTAGAATGATTTATAGTGAGAGTTTTGTTCAGCCTCAACTGTAAAGTTCAATTCATATTATGACATTTTACTCCTATTACTCTTAAAAAATCTTGGCATAACTGTTTTAAGCAAGGAATATATCTTAAATTTAAAAAATCTGATGAACCACACTCAAATATTAAAATGAGAACAACAGAGAAAAAGTTAAGTATAAGTATTGTCATGTTTGTCTTACTGTTTGTGAAATTCTTTTCAGTGACTTGCAGTTGGGCATGTTTACTCTTCTAAATAAAATTATACCAAGATCTTTGGAGATGAGTATTATCAATACTTCAAACCTTAATTAACTTGCCCTTTTATTCAAACACTGCAATGTTAACACAATAGCTTAGTAAGATACCAATTCACAAAATACAAAAGCATTCCATGTTGCTTTTTACAGTTTTAAAGGTTATAATATAAATTAATTCACATTGTTATTATAAAAATAATTTGTTAGAACTATGGCTTCCTGTGCTTTGTTTGTATTTTAGACTTTGGAAATAGTTCAAGAATTCCATGGGCACATAAAGGAGGTGTACTCCAAAAAGCAAAATCTCCACAGACTGGATCTCCTTTGTCTCATGCTACGCCTTTGTTCTTCCTTAAGCACAAGGTCTAACTTGGATCTTGTGGTGTGTCATAAGAGCCTGTTCTAATGGTAACAGGTGTCATTCACTTGCTTATCTGGTTCTAAGTCCAATAAGGTAGCACACACTTTCAACACCAAAGAGAGTTCATAATAGAACATTTTTCCTGCCTCTAAATTATTTCACCTAGATTTGGTTTCTTCTTTCTAATTCCGCCTTATGCTGGTGATCTTCTCTTCTGCTTTTCTACACACTGAGCTTCTTTCTACTTGTCTAATCTTAGAGAGACTTTAGACCCCCAGTTAATGCTGCTTTCAGAACACAGTTCCTCTAGATTACCACATGTATATATATGTACCATCTGATACATATGGTCCCTAACCCATGTTTCTTTGGAGGGATGGTGAAAGCTTTCAGTGCTCTTGCAATGTTCTTTCAGTCACATGGAGCCATGGCCTTGGACTCATAGCACCTGACTCTTTTCCTTGTTGTCTCTTTCACTCTCCATCTACTAAGATGTCAGTTGTGTTCCCTATAGTATATTTCCATCATGATACACTGCTTGACCATGGACTAAACCCTTCTGGACTATGAACCAAATACACCTTTGCCTTTTTAAGTGGATTGACTTAAATATTTTGGTTCAAGAGAAGGCAACTAACAAACACTAATTTGCAAATTTTCTCTTAGAGCAAGTTTTGTGTTTATGTAAACTTGACAAATATAGTCACATGTATGACCATCACCAAAATTAAACTACAGAGCATTTCAGCAGCTAGTGGTGTTCTTTCATGTACCTGTACATCCACCTAGGAGATATTGTTTGCCACTATTGACTTATTTATCCTTTCAATTTATGTCACATAAGTTTTCAGCATATATTTTAACCTAGTTTTTCCCCATATCTCACTTTTAAAAACAATATATTAAAAAGAACTAGTTTTTCACTCTTTTTGTCTTTCTCAGTTATTTCCTATGGCTCATACACTTCTTGTTTCAACTTAAGAGTCTTGTTCCTACTTGATGTTCAAGAAACTATATATTAGCTTTTCTTTTCATTTTAGTGACTTTTCATTTCCAAAGTTTATGCCCAGGAAGTAATAAAAAAAGGAATAATTTTCCCAGTATTTTTCCATTATAACACTTAAACCCATTTCATCTGTAACAAGTTAAATAATAAATACAGTATCTGTTTGATTGTATCAATGGAGAGAAAGAAATCTTAGCAAAATTATTAAAAATATTTTCAAAACAAGTTCTCCTTATTGTGGAAACTCCCAAGCAGATGGTTCCCAGAAGAAATGAAAGTCTTAAGTGGCAAGGAACAGGAAGAGGTTATAGGAGATGTAATGTGTCTACATCTCACAAACTGGGCTTTTTACGCTGACATATTGACATGCCTTTGACACTAAAAAGACATACAAAATAGAAAAGGGTGCCTTAGATAAAATCGTTAGAGATAAGAAGGAAACATTACTCTCTTTTGCAAAGATTTTGATAGAATAAAATCTAATTTAAACAGTTTTAGATATTTTTGAGCTCCATTTCAGTATGTTGAGAGTTAGATCTCCTATAAGCCAAGTAGATGGCCACAGGTCTAAATGAAAGCACACAATTATGGGAAAACAATGGTTAGAAGCTGATTAGTGTTTCTCCTGGGTCCTGAGTCAGAGCTTATATGTGCACACAAGATGCACAGGTGCATGAGGGCATATGGCATACCAAGCCACTTTGGATTGACAATATGGTAAGAGAACTTGACACAAAATTTCATGGTATGACTTTAATCCCTGGGATACATGTGGTGGAAGGAACTAGGTAAGGTTGTCTGACTACCATACACATGGCAGTTTGTGTGTGTTTCTGTTATCACCCCCCCACACACACACACACATGCATACCTCTAGTGCACACACCCTAATAATAATGTTTTTCTGATTTTCTTTTTAAATAGAGGCTGGGCAGGGACATGGTCTTTCTGCATCAAAACTCTGACTTATCTCTACTGAATTATGACTCTCATCTTAAAATCTGCTCAGATGACAAACATAGAAGTCAGGATTATAAAAGTCATCAATGTTGTTAAGAAAACTCAAATATACACTTGTCCTGTGAATGTGCTGAACTAAAGCTAGCTAAAACCTAAACTTCAAGAGAAACAAACAAAACCAAGCTGAGCATGGTGGTGCAAAACTGAAATCCCAGTTCTCAGGAAGGTGAGGCAAAGAGAATTGCAGGTTTGAGGCCAACCTACCTGCTTTGGGAGAAGATTTCCTAAGTATACAACAAAAGAAAAGCGATAAGCAGACTTTGCTAATCATAACCAGTGGTCTCTCCAAATAAATCATGAACATGAAAGAAAATTTTTTTGTTTTGCTATAATAATTTATCCAAGTTTGATTTCAGGAAACAGTTCTGTGAAATGGTATATCCTGTGTTCTGACAAATATTTAAAATGTTTGCCTGGAAATGCGGTTTTGTTCAACAAACACTGCCTACTTGATATTAGACAAAATAAAGTTTGGGTGTGACACTTGTCACACTTCATTGAAGCTGAAGGAAGATGAAAGAGAAGATACAGGGCTAATTAAGCAGAAACTTATGCTGATTTGTGAGTCTGCAACTTCTCACATTTACAATTATGAGGAATAGAAGCATGAGCTCCCTTTATCAGCACTGAGTAAGACAATGTCCTTCTAGCCTCTTCAGCAGTAATATCTCCTGGGTGATTCATAAGGGTCTATCACTTGATCCTACCATTCTAGTAAGCATAGAATTTCCCAGCCATCTACTTGTATAGCATAGTAGCATAGTATGAAATTATATATATNATATATATATTTGGGTTTTCGAGACAGGGTTTCTCTATGTAGCTTTAAGTGCCTGGTGCCTGTCCTGGATCTAGATCTTATAGACCAGGATAGCCTCAAACTCACAAAGATCCACCTGCTTTTGCCTCCCAAGTGCTGGCATTAAAGGCATGCACGACAACACGACAAAATTTTATATTAAGTCCAGTTGTAAATATAATTTTTCTTTAAATGAAGAAAGCACTTTTTCTTCATATCCAATAAGGGGATTTTTATGAATATTATTACTCAATAACATGTTACAAATAGCAAAGACCTAAATCTAGGTTTGTTCTGTTACTGGAACAAAGACTTCCTAGAGAACTGGATGAGTTGTTCAGAATATGGCATGTAGGCTTCTAGAAAGTTTTATGTTACAAAGTAAGGGAGTACTCATAAAACAAAACATGCAATGTAAACTAAAGAGAAACCTAGTCAAAATAAAACAGCTCCCAAATGCCAAAGATGGAACTGAATACAAAGCAACATAGTACTGGGGTATAATTCAAAATCCTTCAAAGCATCGCTGCACACAGAATAAGTTAATAAACAAAAACACAAATGAGAGAGAAAAGACAAACACTGCTATGGGAATACCACAACCAATTTATGGAGATAGTATTTCTTTTTCAAGGAGTAGGACTTAGTACCACATGGCCACACACAGCATGCCTTCAGGGATGGGATAGCCTTCAGAGGAAAACACAATGAGGGAGGGTTGGGATCTGTCAATACAGAAAACTAGCTGAGTGACAGAGGTCAGTATCAAAGAGACGGCATGTAGTCTTGATAGGTGACATCAGGGTATTCTTACACGCATTGAAAATAAATTCATTTAATTATAAGAAAATAACCAACAAAAATAAATCGGAGATACTCTGTAAATGATGATGCATGCTCATTAATACAAACAATACAAATAATAAGAAGAGGGTCTGTGAAACTTTCATAGACCATGCTTGTAGAAGATATAATGACCAATTGTCATATGTTATCTTGGGCAAGATCATTATTCAGGAAAGTATATTGGGGCAAATGGATAGATTTGGAGTGAATTGCCCAGTTATGATAACAGCCACGCATCACCACTAAATGCTGCCCTCCACTGAAGTAGGATAACAGTAGGCCCACCAGCATACTCTTGTGTCTGTAATGTCCATGTACACTCCAAGCTAATCTGAGACTAATAGTTAATTAAAGAATAGCTCCACAGAAGTAGAGCCTGACAACTTGAGGCTATAATGTAGGATAGCCATTATGCTCTTATCTTCTCAGTTTTACTAGATTTTATACTTTTTATAAAAAACAAATTTTGTCAGGTAATTTCCTTTGGATGTGTCCTATCCTCCATTTCTAGCCTTTACTGAGGATTGCTCTGAAATGTGGATCTTAAATTATTTTGCATGCTTCCATGTTTGATGTGGGATTCCCCTCTGTATGCTGTGAATACCATTGTTTAATAAAGAAACTGTCTTGAGCCTATAGCAGAGCAGAACAGAACAGAGCTAGGTGGGAAAAACTAAACTAAATACTGGGATAAGGAAGGCAGAAGCCATGGAGCAGCCACTGGAGAAAAATGTGCTGAAACTTTACTGGTAGGCCACAACCTTGTGGTGATGGACAGATTAATGGAGATGGGTTAAATTAATGTAAGAGCTAGCAAATAAGAAGTGAGAGCTAAGGGGCCAAGCATTTAATTAAATAATATAGTGTCTGTGTGATTATTTCGGGAGTCTGGGTGGCCAGGAAACAAACAAGTGGCCTTCATACTATACATGTTCTACATGGGATAGCTAAAGGAAAGCTTCTACCATATAAAATGTCATATTTATTTAGGTTATTTGAAGGAGTTCAGTAGATTGATTTCACATTATTAATATTTAATGAATGTCATAATACCATAGCACGAATCCATTAATTGGGCTGCTGCTGAAAGTGTGATCAATGGACCTGTTTTGTGGAATTAAAGTTTGCTTAAAAGGAACCACGTGAGAAAATTCTGATTTCTATAATACAAGTGACCTACTTTTCTTAACAATTTTCTTCTTATGCATGAAAATTGGTTTATTCATGCAACCATCCAGTAAGTATTAAATACATATCAGACTTTCCTGTGCTCTGATTTTAGGTTATTATTTTATTTCACCTAGCTAGATGTTAGCAGACTTGCCCTTGACCATATGATATAGTAAGAAAGAGAATACAGGTTATTTAATGATAACACACAGATATTTTATATGTTAGTGAGATTCTTGAATTCTGTTGGGTGTTTTCAGAGCTATCTACAAAGTAAAAGGAGCCAGTAAGCCTGGATTTCACCAGTCCAGGGTACTGACCACTTAAGAAGAGACGTTGCTCTGTGAGTAGTTAGTAGCCTATGATGATGCTAGACCACTCATCTCATTGCTGCTACACATGGTATATATACTGTGCCTACCTGGTTATTATTTTAGCAGTAATCCAAAATCAACAGTGGTAAGTGACTTTCATCCTCTAAGTAAGGACTTGATATTTATACTATCAAAGAACAACAACCTCTCTTCTCTTCCAACTACCTCTTCAGGTCCAATTTTCTCCAAATGAAAATGTAGAGACTTTAAAACATACCTTTTTACAGTAGATAATGGTGCCTTTTGCCTTCCCATTCTCTTCTTAATTTATTTTATATGAGAAACATTCTTATTTTCTTGTGAAGCGTGACTACATCAAAATTCTGTATGCAATGCTTAGGTATTTCTTGTCAGACCTTGAAACAGGCCAGAGCACACATTAATTCCCAGCCAAGGCTTCCAAGTGCTCACAGAATGTATGACAACCTAACTACAAAAATGAAAATCAAATCTTGTAATTTCACTGGGAATTTTAGGAGGTGATGTCTTCATTTACTATCAGTGCTGAGGTTATAAGTGCATGCTTCTCACAGAATGGTTAAAGGCTACAAGTAGATCAGGAGTTCCCAGGGCCAAAGCTAACACTCCAGCCAGTCTAAGGAAACAGAGGGGAAAAAATCTGAGTCTATTTGATGTGTAAACAATTCAGGTCTAGGTGATCAGGTTAACTTTTAAAAAACAATGTACTTAATATCTGAATTTTCTTTCTAATATAGGAATAAACTCTGTGGTTGGTGAGCTGATAGCTGAAAAGTTTAAAGTTATGATTAGAACATTCAATATTTATATGCCAGTAAAAACAATTTACTAAATTATTTCCAATTTTAGTGGGGAGTATCAGATTATGTATTTATCCATTGTTGCTTCACAAAATTTTTGGTAAAAGAAATGTCTGGATATAAGAGTATTGTTAGTTAGTATAAGTTCACATCTTAGACTAGAAAATATATTTACAATATTAAAAATTACAATTAAAAGAAATTGTTATTTTCTTCTATATTTTGGCATTCAGTTTTAAATTGTTCTAGAGTATTCTGTAGCACGATTTTAATGTTCTTGCTTTAAAAACTGAGTTGAAAAGAGATTGTATATATATTTTTAAATATTTTTAAATATATTTAAATATATTTTTAAATGTATTTTCCTATGTTAATGATAGTTAATCAATTTTTCCAAAAAGACCATAAGTCATTTGTATGTTTTACTTATCAGTATTTATTACTTCTGTTTTATTCAATGTGTTTTGATCACATTTGTTCCCCAACTCCTCCCAGATCCTCCCTCCTTCCCTTCCCAAACAATATGTATCTCTTATTTTTAAAAAATGCTAATTAAGTACAATTTGTGTTGCCCATACAGTCTTGATGTTCTGCCTTCCACTGGAGGATAGTCAAAAAATCCTTTGCCTGCACTTTTATAGAAAATGACCATTCCTCTTCCAGTAGCTATCAAATGATAATCCTAGCTAAGGGTGGAACTTTGTATTTACCTCTCCTACTCTATGCTGGGATTTTGTCTAGATGGTGCTTCAACAGGCTTTGTGCATTCTCACAACCACTTTGAGCTTGCATGTGCAATTACCCTCACCCTCACAATAAATCCTACTGGATAGCTTCTTAATGCTGGAAGCATGATGCTTCTTTCTTCATGCTTCTAGATGAGAAAAGCAGCCATGAGTCTTGTTCACATGTAAATGCTGCTTGCTGCAACAACCAGACTGGCAAGACACACCCACTAGTGTAATAGTGGTACAGATTTCCAGGAACTAACCAACTACTTTCTGATTGAACTTAAATCAAGAAAAGTGCTAGGTATGAGAAAAGCCTTAGAGGAGAGCAGACTATTATCATTATTCTATTAATGGGTATGTTAGCAAGCCGACTCATACTGATTATTTCTATCCATATATTTCTCAATTCTTATTTCAGCAGTATATGGAATTAACACAGAGACCCATAACTGGTCACTGTGCAGAGAGTAAGAGACTTTGGAATTCTCAGACTTAAATGGGCTCTAGTACCTTCCAAGGCCTTGGGGGGTCTTTGCAGAAGAAGGGGTGGAATGATATTAAGAAAAATAGGCAGTGGATAACTACAGGCAATATAACTATTGTTTTAAATGACATAATCATATAGCTATTAATGGAAATACTAACACATCGGGTCTAGTCTTGGCTCAGGTTCAGGTCCTGAGACAGGGAAGCATTGAATCAAGGAAGAAATCTTACCAATAGGTGTATTGCACTCAAGTGGTCCTTAATAGCCATCTTTATATATTAACACAGTTTTCTTTTTCTACCAAGGTTATATAAACAGCTTTATTATTGGCCTCTATTTTGTACTTTTAAGAAATACATCTTATTTTAAGAAATATATCATAATTATTTATAAAAGTCCCCATTGTTTCCTTTTATGCTTCCCCAAATACACTTTCCCATCATCTACATAATGTTAGTTTAGACATAGAGTTCATCATTTTTGAAAGCTTAACTAAATATCAAGTCAGACACTTCCTGCTGTTGTAGCAACTTATGCCAGCTGGTAGCCACTTATGCTTACAAATTTTAAAAGGGATAGACATGGGTAAAATGCTTCAATGATATCAATATTCAAACCTAAACAATTCTTTATATCTGCAAGATCTGCTTTTATACAGTCCAACCCCCTTTTTCTTTTTTTACAAGAGAATTACATGTGACTCTCTCTTTAAAAGGTAGACTTTGATAAGGCACTCTTTTCCCACCATACAATACCACGTTTTTCCCACCAGCTCCTGTGTATGGTAAATATGGATCGATCCAATCTTTTGTGTATGGTAAAGATGGTAAATATGGATCTATCCAAACTCTTGTGTATGGTAAAGATGGTTCCATCCATTCCATTTACTATATTGTGTTTCTCCTGTTGGGTCATACCAGATCCTATCATAGATTCTGTATGCTTCATGGCCAGGGATCTTACTCATGACAACTGGCATTATGTGTATTCCTGAGGCTTTTTTCTTAGGACAATTTAAAAGCAAGACTCATTAATTTTAACTCCCTTTATTGAGTCAGAAAAGTTCTCATAATCGAGAGTTAATTACTCCAGATAATAAATTTGAGAAGCATTAGCTCCTGCTGATAATAATCCAGAAAGAACAGAATTTCCAGAGAAAATTACAGCTGTTGCATGCACAATTGAAACTAAAAAGCTCCAAAAAATCAATAATATAATAAGAGAGAAAGAGTCTGCAAGCTGCATGAGTTCAACAAAGTCCTTCATTGTTCTGGGGCACTGGTCCTTGCCAAGTGAGAGACTATCCCCATGGTGGTGTAGGTGGTCCTTCTGTCCATGTGCAGCTCTCATTGGTTAATGACTAAAGAAACTGTTCTGGCCTGTGGATAGGGCAGAACCTTGGTAGGCAGAGAAGATGGAACTGAATTCTGGGAGGAAGAAAGCAGTGTGAGAGAGATGCCATGGATCAGCCGCCAGAGTAAGACATGCTGCCGAAATTTAGCCAATAAGTCACTGCCACATGGCAATACACAGATTAATAGAAATGGGGTTAAATTAATATGTAAGAATTAACCAATAAGAAGTTAGAACTAATGGGCCAGCAGTGATTTAATTAATACAGTTTCTGTGTGTTTATTTCTGGGCTAAGCTAGCCGAGCAGCCCGACAAACAAACAGGCCCTCTTCCTACACCATGGGACTTGCCTTTTGGAGCTCCATTGGATAGGTATTCATATGCTGATCCTAGAATAGGCTACATGACTCCTGATATCAACAGATTATACCTTACATAAGGCTTGGGAATGAATATTATCCTTGTCTGACCATACAGTCTCCATATAAAATTATTTTCGTATGAAATCACAAGGCAACAAAAAGATTAAACCTGTAAACTCACAAAGTAAAAGTCTGCTACTGCCCCAACAAATGATTCTGTCTCTGTTGAGTCAATTTTGCTCTTGCCTATTCTGATCTTGTGGTATGATTCTAGTTACTAATCTCTTACTTTATCATCCTGTAACTAATTAAAGCTGTGACTAAACTGCTGAATAACCCAAAGTATCTACAGCAAATAAATGAGTCTTCTCCTGCTTTAAGAGGTGGCCCAAAGGAGCAATCAAGGACTGGCCCTTTGTGTAGAAGGATCTTAAAATAAACTAGAGCAATTTAAGTAAGGCTGAGTGTGTTTTGTATTGATGACTCAAATGAATAGAGAATTTCTCAGACATTGGTAAACATATTAAATGATAATGAAAACCAAACTTGGCATAAATAAGATCTCAGGGTGATAACCAATTTAAATTTTCTCTCAAAATAGAGGCACACTGAATATCTTAACAAAGCAGATAATTCTTTGTTTAGTTTGAGGTTAGAAAAAAGCAATTGGAACCTCTCAGAGGACATTTAGATCAAACTGTGATAAGGTGTATAAATATAAATACTGAGAGTCAGAAAACTGTTTTCACTGAAGATTCACAACTTCTTGATAGCGACAGAACTCAAATTCAGACAGTCATTAAAAGGAAATCAAATCACTTAATGTCACACACATGATAATTCTAGATCAGGAAAAGCAGATCTCACCTGCAATGTGTCATTAAACTGACTACCTTTGTTGGAGATGATATCAGTTATGTCAACAATGATTCAACTTATTATTTTTTTCCTTTTTGTTTGCTTCAATGTTAGGCAATTTCTCATTCTATAGCCAAATTCTGAGCATTCATCACATTTGAATTTTATATTCCACATACCATCTCTGGAGTTCAAGTATAGCCACTTTATATCAAATGAGTCTTTATGGCAAACCATTATTTTTCTCAAAGTGATAGATTCTGTCCCAGATGCCTTCTCCCTATGGTTGGGTCCAAGTTAATTGTTGCCAGACAGTTCCATGATGTGTCTGTTGATTGTGTTTCCCATTATCTCTGTCTTTTTTTCTTATTGGACGTTCTCAGTATGTTCAGCAACAAGTCCAAGTTTGGCTCTAATTTTATTTAGGGCATTTAGTAGACAGAAATGAGAAGCTCCAATAAAGCAGACACTGTAATGTTTGTTCAATAAAAGTAGCCCATAACTCAAAATATTTGAAATGCACTAGGGTAAATAGGCCAGTAAGGAAAGTAGAAGTTAGGGGAAAAATAAACAGATTTTACAAATACATACAAAGATGAGTCAAATAGAAATAAAAAGAAGAAAATTCCAACTATTGAATGTAAAGGACAGCTAAAATATCAATTTTATTTTCCAGTCATTTTCTGTGTTTATGATTATGTCTGTCCTAAATTTTGCTTCTATGTTGTAAAAATTTTTATAAATATTATCTTTTAATACATTTTATGATAAATATAAAATGTACCACTGCAATGTATAACATTTTTCATCTTGCAAAATCACTAACTTCAGCTGGTTTTGCATTTGATCTTGTTGTATATTCACTTCTTAGATAACAATCCTAATGCCAACAAGCAATGATTTTTAAACACTTTTGCAATTATAATCTGTCAGTCAAGGATGCATACTTGGCTGAGCACCCTCACATGTATCATTACTATTCCTCCATGTCCCAGACTCTGAGTTTTCTTATACTGGTGAATATAGGATTGGAAATTTACTGTATCTTTAATAGAGAGAGAAATATGTTTCCATTATTAAAAACACAAGCTATGTGCTTTTTTAATATTATGAGATAAAAGCATAAACTTCCATTGCATTTTGAAAGTGAAATGTATTAAAACACAGAATGTAAGAACAAACATCAGACGCAATTAAAGATAAGTAGCCATTACCTACTGTTTTCATAGAATCAGTAAAGCTTTGCTAGACATAGAGACAACTGCAAATTGAAAGACTGATATGTGTGTTGTGTTTAACTTTGGATATATTAAAACGAAAATAATAAATTTACAAATTGAAGAACATATTTGGAAAATTCTGAAGTTTCTAAGATCATATTTCTCAATGCTGGCGTTTATTTCTGGGTGGAGGGAGCTCTACCCATGTTACATCATCAACTTTGAGCATAAAAAAATGTTCACCTACATGCTGGTGTTATTTGCAAAGAATTCAGAGTGTGTTTCTCAGCCTAGAGCCCTTTCTTTAGCCAGCAGAATCACACACAGAGATCCCTTGCTTATCTCAATAGCTGTGCAGTTGCCAAGGTCACAGTGAGGGCTCAGGAAGTCTTAGATGATAAGGAGAGCTAAGCTGGGTGATGGCCTGCTGCTCCTCAAGGATACTCAATAAGGAAAGAAGCTATTTTTAACTTGGTCTTTGGAGATGAAAGGTGCTCAAAGGATGAACACATCTCAGCAAAGACTCTAGACCTAAAAAAAAAAATTAGAAAAAACAATGGCCATTGGTAGCATCAACCAAAAACACAAATACAAGAACATCAGGAAGAAGGAACTTCCACTAGTTGGTTTTGATTCATGCTGAATTTGCATTTCAGGTGTGGGTATGTAGGGGAATCATGGTTTTTAGACTGAAAGACACCTGAGCTCTGCATCTGCTACAAAGTGCTATCAGGCCTAGAGCTTTGTATTCTGAGAACCAGATGCAGCGGTTTCTGGTAGCTGAGCTCTTCAGACTTGTGAATTACGGGATGCCCCCATGACTCCAGGTATCCACACTGTAGGTAGTATCAGCACTTCTTTCGCAACATGGCTGGGTTTAGTAACTGACTCAAATAAGTTATATAAAATTGTAGCCCAAAAATATAAATATGGTATGTACTCACTCATTAGTGGATTCTAGCCATAAA
>LOEQ01009560.1:34221-51918 GCA_001685075.1 Bramus lutescens
GATAGATAGATAGATAGACAGACAGACAGACAGACAGACAGACAGACAGAGAGACAAATGAGGAGAAAGCAGCCAATGGGGCAATGGAATTCACTGTTGTCAGTTGTTTTGCTCTTTAGGACTTGGGAGTCCCAACTTTCAGCTCCCAAATAAATCACAAACCACATGGAAGTTTTAGTTATAAATGCCTGGCCTTAGCTTTTCTTGTTTCTTGCCAGCTTTTTTTAATTTATATTATCCCATCTATCTTTGACCTCGGGGCTTTTATTTTTCTTTGTTATGGTATATCTTTTCTTCTTACTCCATGTCTGACTGTTTAGCTGGGTGGCTGACCCAAGAAATCCTCTCCTTCCTTTCTCATTCCCAGATCTTCAGATCCTTTCTCTCAGATTTCTCCTCATGTTTATCCTCTCTGCCTGCCAGCCCCGCATATCCCACTCTCCTACCTCGCTATTGGCCATTCAGATCTTTATTAGACCATCAGGTGTTTAAGACCGGCACAGTAACAAAGTTTTACAGAATTAAATAAATCAACATAAACAAAAGTAACACACCTTAAGACAAGATTCCCCAACAATACATTCTTTGTTGTCTGTGAATATTTTTCTGGGACTTTGATGGGCATTGCATTGAATCTGTAGATTGATTTTGGTATGTCATTTTCATTATATTAATTCTACCTACCCAAAAGCATAGGAGATATTTCCACTTTATAGTGTCTTATTCAATTTATTTCTTCAAACATTTAAAGTTCTTCTCATACAAGTCTTCCACTTGTTTGGTTAGAGTTATTCTGAGATATTTTGTGCTATTTATGGCTATTGTGAAGGGTTATGTTTCTCTGATGTCTTTCTCAGACCATTTATCATCTGTGTAAATGATGGCTACTGATATTTTTAGTTAATCTTGTATCCTGCTACATTACTGAAGGTGTTTATGAGTTGTAAAAGTTCCTTGGTAGAATTTTTGGGTTGCTTATGTAAACTATCATATCATCAGCAAATAGTGAAACTTTGACTTCTTTCCAATTTATATCCCCTTGATCTCCTTTTGTTGTCTTATTGCTCTAGATAGGACCTTAAGAATTATATTGAATAGATATGGAGAGAGGGGACAACTTTGTCTCGTTCCTAATTTTAGTGGGATTGCTGTGAGTTTCTCTCCATGTTGGCTGTTGTTTAGGTATGTTCCTTGTATTCCTGCTCTCTCCAAGACAATTATCATGAATGGATGTTGTATTTTGTCAAAAGCTTTTTCAGCATCTAATGAGATGATCATGAGGTTTGCATTTTTCAGTTTTTTATATTGTGGGTTGCATTGAAGGATTTTAATATCTCAACAATAATTCCTTCTGACTAGTGACTGTAGATGTAATGTGACCAGCACCCCACAGTCAAGATATTATGATTTCTGTACCACAACCGTATACCTTCAAAATCAAGTAAACTGACCATTAAGGTGATTTTTGACACATATTTTCTTACAACAATAAGCAAAGTATCTAACACAATGATGTCTAGTCTACTTCACTTTTGCTTTGTCTTTGTATCTCCTCCCTCAGGCTATCAAAACTAACTGTGGTGTTCACTCAGATTTCATTGTATTTCCTACATGCCAACTACAATTTCTCAAGGCTGGATCTATGCTACTGCATAAGTTACACTGCTAATGATAATTTAAACTTTGTGTTTTTGTGTCAGTGATTATTTTTTTTTACATTTAGTTATCATATGTGTAGCGATGAGGTGTGATGCCTCAGGTCATCAAGCTTTGAAGAAAGCACTTTTCTTGGTTTATTTCTTTGATTGTTTTTAATTTGCCACACAGATAAGGCAATTTTGAAGTGGTATTCTTCTGATGCAAACAATAATTAATTAGGTAGCTTATAAACAAAAGCAATTTATTCATCCCAGTTCCAGGAGGTAAAAAACCCAGGATCATGATACATGCAGATTTGGTATCTATGAAGGCTCCCTTCTGGCTCATGGAAGTCTCTTGTTATGTGTTTCCATGGTTAATGGTTGTAGACAGATCTCTGGCTTTCTTTATAGGTACACTATAAATTGTACTATACACTATAAAGTACTTCACTCATTAGGACACCAGTTTCATGTTTCAAGAGTTCCTGAAATGCCCCATTTACTAAGGTGTTTATTTTCAGTGTGTGAATCTGGGACATATAAGCATTTGCTTTCACATATAAAGTATGGGAGTTCTTGCTAGGGCTCCCTGGGTGCATTTTGTATATCTCCTAGTGAAGAAACTATTGACACAGCTAGTGGACAAAAATTAACATTAAACAAGAACTTCTGCACATCTGATCACTTTTAAGAACATTAGCTGACCCTTGGGAGAACATGCCACAAGTTGGTTTCCATGGCTCCATCTTGAGACATTTTCCTGTTTGAAAGAAGGCTTATCCCGGACATGCATTTGCATGAATCCAGTGGCCCATCTGGAATTCTACTTTGGATAAATGTCTGTATAATTATTTACCTCTGGCGATAAAGCCAGTCATACCAAACATCAGGCCACCTAACCTATGAACCTATTATCAGTTCTCCAGCACTAAGTTGCTATTGGAAATTTCCTGCCAATACTTCCCAAATGTCATTTTCAATTATCCCACACTGACATCTTGACTTTGGTCATGGGAAGATCATTAAAGCCATAGAATCTGGCAAACCTTACACATGTTAACCTAGAATGCCTGTAAATATCTACTTATAAGCACTTTACCCATTGCTACACTGTACAAAAAAAAAAACGATTTAAGACCACTGTAGCTTTTGTCTGTGCCATGTATCGTACAAAGACTCTTCTCTCAAGGCTGGCACAACCCTCACTTCAAACTGACTTTTCTCAAGCATTGCTCTTTATTCCCCCACTTAAAAGATCTGGGTATAACAAATAGGCAATAGGTTCAAATTCAGAATGACCTTTCCTTTTAATTCTTATTACCTTACTTCAGAGTAGCTCTCATAACAAGTATTAGGAGGTGTTTTCCAGGACTTCTTCTGAAACACTTGCCCTCACCACACTTACTTGCTTTCAGTCATAATGATCTTTCCTTAAGCATCTGAAGTGCCCTTTTCAAGTAACCCTAATATAAAAATGCCATCAATCATGTCCAGCCAATATCCTATGCCCAGTAGTCTGTGAAATATTCTCTAATGTCTTCAAGAGCGGGAATACTGCACTCTCTGAACTACAATGTGTTACCCAGAGCCTTTGCAGCACTCACATTGCTTTAGGTTTATTACATTTTGTGGGCATACACAACCTATTTCCTTGATAGATTTCACGTTCCCGAGAGCAGCACTGTTGGGTGGCACATTGTGCACATGTGCTCCTCAGAACACAAGCTAATGAAGCTCTCTTGGGGTAGGTACAGTCCAGAGAAACTCCAAATAAATCAATTGTCCTTTTCTCTTTTTATATAAAGTACCTCGGCCATGCTTATTTGACACCAAGATCGAAAATCACTGTGTTAAATGGATAAATAAATGAATGAATGCTGAACTCGGTCATATCTCTTGAAATGTTCCCCATTGAGGTAAAGATTTTTTACAAGTGGTAAATAAATGGACTAGAATGACTGAGAGAAAAGTGTTCTGTCTAAACAAAGTATAGACAGGAAATGACACATTCTCTGTATTTCCTTAAATGACATTCAAGTTCCAAACAAAGAACTTTATTTCTGCTAAACTCCTGTTTTTAATATGTGCTTCTCTTTATCATGCATTTTAGAATATTGCTTATTTAAAAATACAACTTAGAAATTAAAATTCAAGCAGCATACAATGATCTAACTTCTTATGACTTCTCTTGACACACCTCATCTTGAACTCTATAATTTACCTGGTTCCTCATACTCTGATGCATCCAAAAGTCATCAGGTATACACTTCAAAATGGTCGCTTTGAGTGTCCTAGTAAAGGATGATTCAGAGATGGAATCTAGGAGTTCATACTCTCAAGGAGTGTTTACAAAATTCTTAGACCGACTTGGTGGAGAAAAGGGGCTACGTAGGAAGGTGCTAAGAAACCCAAGTCTATCCATCACCACAGCCCCATGCTTTCAGCATAACAAACCACAGAAGCCAGTGGATGCTTCTTGGCCCTCCCCACATCCCATTTCTGTTCTGCTCATAGTACAGACCTGAAGTAGCACATGCTTGCTCAGTTTTCAAATTATAACGTGATACAACTGGATTCTGTGAATATGTATCTCTTTTGGCTAAATTCATTTTTTAAAATCTGTTACATTAAAAATTAAACATTAGATTTACTGAGTACCATGTGACTTTTCATACAGATACACAATGTATATATAGTTTTGTACTGTAATTAGCATTTCCACAGCATCAAACATCATCTCTAGGGCGAGAACACTTCAGATTCTTTCTTTCTCTTTGAAGTATGCAGTACAGCATTTATTGAAGCCAACATATATAATAACACACGGAGATGGTTGCTCTATCTAACTAGAATTTAATACTCAATTATCCATCCTTCCCCCACCCTAGTCTCTCCAGCCTGTAGTTGTCACTACTCAGTTTTCACTATCTGTGAGATCAAGTAGTATTAGTCTTTCTATGTGGCTCATTTCATCTCATACAATCCCCAGGAGCCACATTGTCACAAATTACAGAATTTCATTTTTCTGTGTTCCAGTGAGCACAGTTTCTTTGTAGCCTATTTTTATCATGGACTACACTGTCACTATCAACTGGTTTCTATCAGACATTGTTATAGCAACAGTTAAGAGCCAATCTGTCTACTTCAAATCTTTGGCCTGGTAAGTGACCTGAAAGAGGTTTTGTTGCTAAGCAGTGGTTTTCTTTTTGGTAGACACTGCTAGCAGTCAGTCAGCAACAGGTATAATAGATAAAATAGACCTATTGTTTGTACTGAGTATGCTGAGCTTAGTGATCCTTGTGCTATGTGGATGTTTTCAATGCATCTGTTGCTGAGATTGTTTGTAGATTTCACAGTAAATTGGTGTGCTCTTAATTTTTATTTGATAATTATTATATTATATTATAATTAGGTTTATTATACAGCTAAACTGAGATGATCAGGATGCAACCAGGCTGTTTACTTTGGAAAGCCCATATTTTGGTTAAGTTCTGCTTTACAGCTTTCTCTACCTAGCTTTAGAAAAATTAGTAATTTCTTATTAAAGTAAAACAATAGGAAATTGGAACTTCTACCCTGTTAGGACAGCATGACAAATAGAACAAGATATTTCAAAAACAGTTGCTGAATACAGCATGACTTCCAGAAAATAGTGTGGATGTGACTTTAATGTCAGCTGCTCAGCACAAGAAGACATGATTAGACATCATCCCCTGGACCAAAAAGGTGTTTTGATTTCAACTTTAATGAAATCTAAATTCAAAATATGCATGATACTAATCTTTTCTAAGAAATACTTTTCTCTCAATTCATTGAGAATTTCATACAATATTTAGGTCATATTTACCCTAGCACTCTTCACTAACTGTTCCCAGACCCATCCTCATCGACCTATCACCTCTCCAAACTTCATGTCCACTTATTCAGCAAAACTGAATAGCCTGGCTCAGACCGACAAGTCAGCAGGGCTGTCCAGAGCTCTGGCTGGAGGTTGGGCTCAACAGAGTGAAGGTTTCTCAGGCAGCTGCAGACTTAATACATTTCTGTCTGAAGAATGCTTAACATAGTCCTCTGCTGACTGGAGTATCTTCAAGTACACATCCTTCAGAGGCTAGAAAGTCTGTTCCTTTCAGAGGTTAGCAAACCACTTTTCATGAACCAATGACTGCTCCAGAGATTAAATTTGAAGCTTGTACAAAATCTCCTCTATAACACACATGCCATAATATACAGTCATCTACATGGCAGTTCTTAATATTGGTCTCTCAGATTTTCATGGATTTCTGTGTTACAAACTGACTTTAGCATACAATAAAATAATATAAAAACAAAAATATTGAATAACCTATATAGTGCAATCTGAGCTGTCTATTTGGTCCTGGGTGTGGGACCATCCACTGGATTGTATTCTATCCACCAGTGGCCATACCAGTAAAGAAAACTGACTCTCCCTGCCCACAGAAGCCCCCAACTGTCCACAACTCCCGTACTATGGTTGGGGACTCTTGGAGAACCACACAAGACCATGTCAGTTAACAATGGATGGTGGAAGCTAATCTAAATTTGGTGTTCATTAAATTAAAATTTGACATTTCAGATTTGATTAATATTGGCTAAAAGTAACCAACTCCGTTTTAATAGTTGGAAAAAGTAAAGGTATTGAGCTACAGTGATAATAAAATACCCTGACAAAACCAATTTTAGAGAGGAAGGGTTTGCTGTGGCTTGTAATTCCACTGTGCAGTCTGTCACGGTGGGATATCACAACAGCAGGAGGTTAAGAGGGCAGTTGGGAACACTGCTTCCTCAGTCAAGAAGCAGAATATGGTTCCTGTAAGCACTCAGCTAGCTTTCTGTTTTTTTGCAGTTCAAGAGCCAAATCCAGGAAATGGTGTCCCATTCTTTTAGGGTAAAATTTTCCCACTTAACTTAACCTAACCAAGATAATCTCTTCACAAGTATTCCCAGAGCCTAACCTAATCTAGATAATCCTTAATTGGTGTATCTGGAGGTTTGTCTCATAGATGATTTTAGATTCTATTGACAATATGAACCATCACAGTACCCAATGGAATTTTAATAAAGGATATTTATTTCAAAAAATAATGGAATTTTTTCTTAAGATTGTAAAATTCAATAAGTTAAAATTGTATTAAAGAATTCATCATTATCCCAAATTATCTAGGTGGTTTGTCAATCTCCCTCTAAAACATTCCTAATACTATTGTGAATATGGTTCATTGATTTTGTGCAGAATGATAACAGTGTATGCTATAATGTAATGAAAATTCCTTCATGGTCTACATATCACCATCAAGTACTAAAGTATAAACACTGGGTTTTGTAATACCAATAAACAAAATGGAGCAAATGTAATGAAAAGAGAACTTGAAGAAGCTGTTAAAGGTCTCATGCTCCCCTCCCGACCCTGCCACCCAATCCCATGGTGTCACAGTCACCGCTCTTAGCTTACCTGTTCATCTCAGCAAACATGTGGACTACTCCTCAAAAGGGCTAAAAGTTTCTGTATCTCATGTCATCAGCTTCACTCCAAGGATGACAATAAGTTCTCATAAATCCATGGTAAAAATGTTTTGTCATTGTGTGGACAGCATTGAGTGTACTTACACAAGAAAAGATGGCTAAACCACAACTTATGATAGTGTATGGGTAACAAGGTGATACATAGGTATAACAGTCTATCAAAATACTAGTATCATATGGTATTTGAATGCAGGGTTTCTCTATCCAAAGAATAACATATGGGGGTACTTTTGAGGTCTACTGTGGCTCTAAGCTTCTGGGTTCTCACATGATAGTTTATTAGCTGAAAACCACAGCAAAATTGAGATGTGAATACCTAGCAGGTCAATGATTTGTGTTGATAAATTCCTATAATGCACTGTACTTATTGCATTTTAAATCTTCCTACATTCTCATCACAAAATCCATCACATAATATATATTTCATTCATAATTGATTAGCTTATCAAGTCCATGCCATTAGGGTTTTAATTCAAAATGCTGAGTCTTGAATTTAATATTAAATAAAACACAGTATGAAATTTTTAATTGCTCATTGGTTGCCAAATGATATAAAGTTAAGAAAATCTACATTAACACATGTGGAATGTATTTTCCAATTCTGGTCTTCTTTGCAAATGCTCCCCTAAAGATAAAGACAGCAAAGCTAAATAAGAATGAGTCAAGGAGGAAGCTTGGCTCCTTGTCATTCATACTAGCTAGCATGAGAAATGGTTCCCTACTGTCTGTACCTTGTCACTTATAATTTACACAAGTGCTGATAGGCCAGTAGCCAGGCAGGAAGTTTAGTAGGAAGTAGAGGTGGGATAATGAGAACAGGAGAATTCTAGGAAGAGGAAAGCTTTTTCAGCAGTCATGACCCAGCCACAGAAGTAAGATGCGACTGTCTCATTGAATATGGTACCAAGCCACGTGGCTAGCATAGATAAGAACAATGGGCTAATATAAGTTATACGAGTTAATAAGAAGCTTGAGCTAATGGGCCAATCAGTTTATAACTAATGTAGACCTCTGTGTGATTTCTTTGGGATTTAATGATTGTGGGAACCAGGCAGGACAGAAACCCCAACAACAGTTCCCAAACAGTTTTGGTTTTCTGTAAATCTGAGGAAAGTAGCCAACTTTCTAAGATTACCCTATGTCGGTAGGGCTGGAGAGATGGCTCAGTGTTTAAGAGCATTGCCTGCTCTTCCAAAGGTCCTGAGTTCAATTCTCCACAGCCACATGGTGGCTCACAACCATCTGTAATGAGGTCTGGTGCCCTCTTCTGGCTTGCAGACATACACACAGACAGAATAAATAAAATATTTCAAAAAAAGAGACTACCCTATTTAAATCTGTTTCATGAATTAAACTCCAAAGACAAACAAATCACACAGAGGGAAAGTGTCCAATACTCTGGATTAATGGAGCTGTTTAAACTGAAGGCAGTGTTTGGCGGAGTATGGCAGATTTAATAAGTGCTCTGAATCCTTTCAAGGAAGAAAAATGATTTTGAAAGTTCAAGAAATTTTCTGGAGGGGAAAAATGTAACCAATAAACCAAAACAATGCGAATCAACACAAAAACATTTTCCATGCCCCTAAACCCAAAGAGAACTTTTCAGCTACTTAAGTTTGCTTCCAATGGCATTTTAATCCTTTTGTACTGTGGCCCACTTCTTGAAAGGAAAATTTATATTCAACCCTAGATACATGGGTATATATAATAGGTGTATAAATCAATATTTGATGATAATAAATCATAAATAAATTTATTTTAAGACAATTGTTTGATGTATAATAATGTTATTATTTATTAAGAATGAGAAATTTTGCAAACTTAGGAGACTGACCTGCTTATTCATTTTTGCATAGAGAATTAATTCTAGCCTACATATTTGAAATTCTAGTGGAGATAGCCTCTTCAGCATTTAAGCGGTGATACATTTTTGATATTGCAATTGTCAATGTTAAGAATGAATTCTGACCTTAAATATGTAATACAACATGGCAGATATATGTTTAGACATTTCAGAAATTATGGGAAGTTTTTTCCCAACCATAGTGAGAATTTACTAATTTTTTTTCATGAAATGCAAGTCAGTAACTGTAGCAGAAAACTTTAAAAATCAAACAGTCGAACACATTACAATCAAAAGACAAATTATTCCTTCTTTTGAAATCTCTGTGTGATGTGGGATTCCCCTCTTTTTGCTGTGAATACCATTGATGAATAAAGAAACTGCTTTGGCCTGTTTATAGAGCAGAACTTAGGTAGGCGGAGGAAACTAAACTGAATGCTGGGAGAAAAGAGGCAGAGGCAGAGAGAAGCAATGGAGCCACCGCCAGAGATAGACACTCTGAAACCTTGCTGGTAGACCTTGAGCCTCATAGTAAAGTATAAAATAATGGAGATGGGTTAATTGTAGATGTAGGAGCTAGCTAGCAATATACTTAAGTAATTGGCCAAGCAGAGATTTAACTAATACAGTTTCTATGTGGTTATTTCTGGAGTCTGGACAGCCAGTAAATGAACAACTGGCCTCCTTACTACATCAGTGTGCATCTCTCTCTGTTTTGATTACCCACAATTACTAGTGTTCTGAAAACCATACTTGAAATGTCCAAGAGCCTGATTGTCATTTGTTTATCTCTGGTGCCCTAATTTAAGAATATTACAAACTCTGGATATTTAGAGGTTACTTGGCCCCATACCCATCTTCCATGGAAAGATCTATCTTATGAAATTTCCAGATGTGTAAAATTAGTCACACTCAGGGTTTAAGAAGAACCAACTTAAAAAATCTATCACTGCCATATAGCAGGAAATCATATTTAGCTTAACAACACATTGTAAATCTGTTTAAAGTTGGAAAGCATTTTTAAATTCTTTACATTTTTCTTTATTCTATTAATGGAATTATTTTTCATATCAGATCTATTTCTGATAAATTTTTCACTTCCTGTAGGAAATATGTAGTTCACTCAGCTTCCTTTCTGCATGATTTAGATAATGGATATTCAATTTTTAGGTGTGAGAAAATGGAGAACATGTAAATTTAAGCTAATAAATAATTTTAGCTATCACTGTAAATAATATTTATATATGCATAGTAGAAATTTTAACTTTACAACTATCTTTTTAACTCTTTGAAAGGATTTATGTATTTATTTTTTATTCATTATAATTTTACATAAACTTCAAATAGCTCAGTGTCTTAAAAGATCCATTGGGGAATATGACAAACATTTTATTGAATATGACAAAGGCACGATTTAGGAATATTTTGTCTTTGCAACCTTCTATCTTTTGTTTTTGCCTACTATTTATATTTTGGTGTCTTGAAATAGTTTTTCCTAAACACAAGATAAATAATCTTTAATCTGGAACATAGGGAATTAAATAAAGTAGGGAATGCACTTAAGTAGGGATGGTTTAAGTGTGATCATCAGAGAATGCCACCACAGATGCTTGCTTTCAGGTTGTGGACTCGTGAATGATTTTTAATAGTTGCATAAGCTAAACACTAGACCTCCTTGTCTCTACATACAAAAATGAAAATAATAAAATATCTAGTTTTCAATTTGTGTTGAGTCTGTGTACAAAAACCTTTTGAAAATAACAAGAAACTTTGTGTTCATAAGCACTCTGCCCATTTCTGCAGCCTTCCAATGTTCCATATGGCAAAGACAGGTGGGGTTTTTTTGTTGTTGTTGTTAATGTAAACATAATTCTTGAATAGTCATAGTTTCTTTTATTTCTGTTTATACAAAATAACAAATAGAAAGAATAAAACGTGCAATTTTAAATGGCATATTGTGTATTGCTGTATGTCTTAGGATTTTTAATACTATGGTGAAAGGTCATGCCCAAAAGCAACATGGGGAGGAAAGCATTTATTTAGCTTATACTTTTATGTCTCTGTTAATCCTAGACAAGTCAAGACAGAGTTTTTAAGTCTTAACACTCATTTCAGAAGAGGGATTTCTTGTAGTCATCACGGCTGTCTCTATGTGGGATCCAGCAATCATGTTCCTGCCTTCAGCAGTTCTGCGCATGCCTGCCTGCTTGATCCTGGTTCTGCTTCTAACACCGTTACAATGCATCTTGTCACGTAGTGAACCGAAAATTACAGTTTCAGGTTCTGGCTGGGCCTGGACAGCAGTGCTGCATGTTTGCTTCCCTGCTGCCTCGGAGCCTGGCCAACAAAGATAGGAAACCAGAGCAACTCTGTGTAATTTCAACAAACCCGGATGTGCAGCTTACACCCGGGAGCTCTCACTGCATCCGACTGTCTGGCACTTCCACAGAGAAGTCGCCATCAACGGAATCTGGAACCACTCATAATTCTGTTCCTACTCGCTCTCAAAAACATTGTTTTCAATCACTTAGGTCGAAATATATCTTAAGATTGGGATATACTGATTAGGTGTCCAAACCAATAAGGGGCATTCTCTGAATCTGGGTGGGTAGCAGCATCACTTTGAAGGTTCAGTACCAAATTCTGTTCTTGATACAATAAGAACTTATGAAGTAACATAATATTTACACTACATGTTAGGAATCATAATGTTTTTATTGATTAAATTAATGATCGCTTAAAATGCTATTTTACATTTAATGCATATGTTGAGCAAGTATATAGAATTTGACTTGACATATGGGAAGCTTGAGTCCTTTGGTCAATTACTGTTTAGTTCCAGAATTTAAACTCAGACCACTTAAATGCTCCAAAGCACTCAGAGCTCCAGTTGCTTAGTTCAGTCCCACCCAAAGAGATCTTGTTTGCCTGTTCACATCTTTCTCTGGTTTTCTTTTAAATTTATTTGAATGTTTAATACTGAGAGTGAAAATACCTTAAAGTTTGTACTCGTATAAGTTCAGAATTTCTATTCTTTTAAAACAGAATTCAGTACAAATCAAGAAAAGGTGGCATTTCTGGATGGTTAGGTTAATTTTTTTTTAGAATTCATTTGGTATGCATAAGACTTTTACTCAAACACTAGCACTTAAGTTTGCTTCAGACTTACACATATTACTTTCCAAAGCAGTTTTAACAGCATCCCAGGATGGCAATATGAATATATTTTCAGATAAAATTTTGAACAAAAACACTCAATTTTAAATTGTCTCAGATTCTGAAAATACAATTAATTTTTAAGTGAGAATTTTAAAAAATTATTTGCTTACCCTAGGTATATATTCTGTTTAAAATACTTAATTTTTCTTCAAAGGTATCACTTATATGGAGTTGTTATTCAATATTTGTGTCAGTATACAAATATTTTGAATATAGCAAAAGCATATTAACAGGAGATGCATACAAGTCACAATAATTATCATTCAGTACAGGAACTAGGAAGTTTGTTTACCTGACAAATGAACTTGTAATTCTTTGTTTTTCCTAGATGCTAAATTTAATAATCCCCTTAATGACATGAAATACTTAAACATTCCAGGAGTTGTTCCATCCAGGCAGTTGCTCGGAGCTCTTCACTGCTAAGCCTCCACTCTTTTCTGATTTCTAGCTCAAAGTCTAACTTTCCTTTCCTTCCTCTATCCTTTTCTTGATGACCAGTCAAAACCCCAATACTAGGTGCATTCTTACTGTTTTCTCTAAAGGCTATATTCCCTCTCTGTAGCAGATAAATCTCCTTTTGCTGCCCCTGTTCAAAAGACAAGACTCTCTCTTCTCCAGCTCCCTTCTCCCGGTCACTGATGAGATTTACAGCTTGCCTGCCTTTTGGTTTTCTTCTCTCAAATGCCAATAAAAATGTCCTGAGATTCCTTCTGAGTGTGATTTTGAATTATTTTTATCAAGGATAGCAAGAACTTCCAAAAGGGTACTCTGATTCTGGTAACAACTGTTTCATTCAATTCTTTATTTGTGATACAATGAACCTGCACTGAATATCACAAGACATTTCCAAGACTCCAGTAATTACTCCCAATTCCTATGTCCATGCCTAATGAAGACTATAGACATTCATTACACATTAAAGACTTCAGATAGCAAGATAGCATCTTCATTGAAGGAAATAAGTTGCTTGCTATTACTCTTTAATATCTGGGTTTCTACATTAGTAACCTATGTGGCTTTTTGCCACTTGAAAAAAAAATGCTTATTGAGGCCAAAGAGTGAGACAGCGAAAATTACAGGGATATCAGAAGGACAGGCCCTTCATCTTGGGATCTGGCTTGCAATTTCTGACTGAGAATCAGAAAGCTTTAGACAAGACAAAATTACCTTCAGAGACAATGTGTTTTCCTAAACACACCTCAAGCAGAAACAAACAATAAACAGCATTTAAACAGTTTCTTTGAAGTCAAAATGATCACTAGCCTACGATTTCTAACACACAGCTCCTATTCCTAAATCTGGACAATACCCTTCAAAATCCATCTTCCAGTTTTGTTCGTCACAGGAAAGCCTTCCACTTTATGTATACTGTGTTTTGAGTGATAGAATTTAGAGAGCCACCCTGAGATTAGGACAACACATTTGACAAGTCACCCCTGTACTCTGACATGTGCTTCATTTTTTCCAAGGTAATCATTTATGTTTTTAATAAATTCCAACTTCATATTTGCTTACCCTGAAAGAGTTTTCTATATGGAAGCTGAGCATGCATGGTTTGTCTGTGTGGGTGGTCTCTACAAAGAATTTCCAGAGCTGTTGGAAGCAGCTGGAACTGTGCATCAATCATTGCCACAGTTGACCATCATGAATATCGAGAAAACTCAATGTGACCAAGGCCAATTTAACAATGGTGATTAGGCTGGGAAAGGCTGCAGGTTTATATGAGCCCCTGAACTCAGATATTTCTAAAAAATAAACAAATTAAAAAAATCAAAACAAAGCACCTAGTTATTATTCTCCAGAAGAGTATTTCCTTGAAGTCTGATGTAATTGCTTCTTGCTGGGAACCTACCTGCTGAATTCAAAACCTGTGTTCCCTGGAACCTTAGAGACAACAAACATCAAGGAAATTATGAAGTGTTTCTGTGAATAATGTCCTCAAGAACCTTAGACAATTGGAATGAAATCACTACACTTTCTCTTCCGTCAATTATGAGCACTTTGTCTTGAGTGGAAATTACATTGTATTAAGCCTTGGAGAGAGACAATGGCTAAGAGCATTAGACTTGTCCCGGATCTTGAAGGATTGTCCATTGGGGACAGCATTAGATTCGGTTACATGGAATAATTTCCATTTGTTGTGAAGTGTTTTGGCTGCTACCAGTTGGAATAGATTTAATAGCAGAAATGTCCTGCAATGTATCAGACTTGAAAGCAGAAGAAAAAGATAGTAAGACTGAGCAGATTCACCCACACTTCACAATTTAGTGTTTAATAACCCTTTTTGTTTATTCTAATTGTTTGTCTATGTTTGGGCACTTTGAGGAAAATGATAGGAAATTCTCTAGTGTGAGAGTTAACACTGAGTGTCAACCCAAAAGGACCCAGAATGATCTAATCATCTAGTGAACAAATCGCTGGCATGCCTGGGAGGGATTATCTATATTAGATTCGCCCCTGGGCATGTCTATTAGGCACTATTCAGGAAAGGGTAAGGGACTGCTAGTAAGACAAAAGAAGAAGGGGGACTGAACACCAGCACCCATTCTTCTCTATGTCCTTACTGTGTATGGAATTTGCTCACTTGCCTCCAGCTCCTCTGCCATGACTTCTCTAATATGGCTGTCTGAGCCTCAAATCATGGGTCAAAAATAAACATTTCCCCCCTCAAGTTACCTTAGCCATTTTGTTGTTGCTATTGTTGTTGTTGTTTTAATCACATACACAGGAAAAGCAAACAATACAGAAGTATCAACAACAAAGGTTGCTGCTATGGCAACACTGACCATGTGATTCTTAGCTCTTGAGCTGATTTCCAATAGTAATATGGAAAAGTTTACAGCTGTGGACTAAAACCCCCAGATTTCTGCATTAGACCTTAAACAGCCATTCTTCTGAGAGCTTGGAAGACAAGAATGCTAAAAGACACAGGGGGCAGTAGCATCATGGTTTATAAGGGTTCAGTGAGTAACAAAAACTCGGTCAGGAACTGGGCTGGAAGCCATTTCAGTTAAACTCTACCAAAGAATCTAGTCGGACTTTGCCATCTGATAAACTGAGTAAGACTGATGTAGGGGTAATGCACCAATTTCTTTGATGCAGAATATTTGAAGACAGCACAGAATCCAGAGTGTTGCATGGCTATTCCTTTCCTTTCTTATTTAGATCTACAGTAACAGAGAGTATCAATCTAAGGATTCAAATAAATGAAAGGGATCATATTTGAAACTTGAGTTTCTCTGATTTTGTTGTTCATTATTCTTTCCCAGATATAGAACATTACTTGACAATGATTACAACTCAAAAAAAAATGTGGAATGAATAGAACCATTGCTTCTTACAAAAAGGTTCACTGAATTCCTCCTAATTTTGGTAATGCTATATTATTTTAAAATTTGAAACATGTAAAGTTGTTGATTCAAAGCAATAATGGAATCAGTCAATCTCAGAACATTCCCTTAAGTGCAAAGGAAACAAACCATGGCATATTGGAATCTCTGAGAAAACAGTTTTCTGGGGTTGTTGTTAACCTCCACAGGCTTTGAAAAAAGTTAAAAGGAAAGATCAAAAGAAACTAGCAACTACTGTCTCATTTTTGATTCAATCAAACAGACATGTCTCACACCTCAACTTTAGATAAGCATACAACAGACAATCTGTGCTTGGCACAGACCTACACAATCTGGAAGAGAAAATCATAACTGAATAAATGCCTCCACCTGATTAGCCTGGAGCAAGTCTATTTTGTTGATTAATAATTGATGGAGGAGGGTCCAGCCCATTGGATGAGCCCTGGGTATAGAAATGAGGCTGAGCAAGCCATGAGGAGCAAGTTAGTGAACACACTGGTTTCTTTCAGTGATGGAGTATAACTGAGAAATGTAAGTGAAATAATTCCTTTTTGCTTTTGGTCACAATGATTTATCACATCTAAAGAATCCCTAAGACACAAACCCTTGTTAATCCATTATTTGAAACACTTTTAAAATTAATCTGGGCAGGTACCTAATTCTGCATTTTAGGAATATAGAACTTCTATCCTGACTCAAATGAGTATATTATTTTCTTTTGAACGGTTTTAAAATGAAAGCAAAATCATTATAGCAAAAAGTAGTTTTAAGTTAATAAAAATGAATTGGTCCCAAAGCAATTTAAGTAGCTTATCTAGTTTAAAGTAATTTTCATTGCAGAAGTTTTTAATTTCTCCCAAAAGGTTTTATTTTTTAATAGTGAAGGTATTAGCAACTAGTCAGCGATTACTGTGATGCAATAACAATCAGTATTATGAATTTAACATACGGATTAAGTGGAGGAATACTCAAAGCCTTGGGAGGTTAACAGCAGTCACAGAAAGATGTTGTCTCAGAGACTCCAACAGATAATGCAGTCATTCATTGATTTCATATTCAAAACTAATATAAAACAGCAGTTCCGTTATCAAACTATAATAACAAAACCAAAATGTTCCCAAATTTTATACTAAAATGTGTTTTCTTGTTGTTGTAGTGGTAACATTCTCAGTCAGGCAGATGTCAGGTTCCCTATGAGTCTGTGCCTGAATGTGCTTTTGGAAAAGGAATTTTAAAAAATGTACTGATAATGATGAAGAATCTGGAAAATTATAATAGTATAAGTAAAATATAGATATAGTCATATAAGTAAGTTCCATGAATGGGAAACTTAGCCCACACCTCTTTCAATGTGCAGGTAACAGATATGTTTAATTCATGACTTCAGCATGCAAATTTTCTACCCTGCACTAAAATGATTTACCAAATTTTCTTATTCAGATGCACAGGATCATATTTCTGTGGCTCATCTCATGCTCCTAGGTTCTACAGTGTATCTCTAACTGTGAACAGCATTGTACTTATATCTGTCATATAAAGCTACAAGGATGGGAAAATTTGATCAGCTTTTAAAGAGATCAATCCTGTTTAAAGGACTTAATAAAATAGCATCTTAAAGATCACAGGTAAATTTAAGATGAATCTGCAGAGCAGTCCTCATGTGAGCAATAGTTATAATTTATTGTGCAAACATGGACATGATGGGTTGAATTTGCTGATGTGAAAGAGTGATGTTCTCATCATTGCAATCTCTTAGTAGAGAGATTGCCTTGCAAAGGCTGCAACCTTCTAATGTACAGCTTATTCAATAATGAAAATGTTTAGTTTGTCTCTTTCCTTCATAGAGACCAACCTGGAATAGGAATGATTGTTTTCTTATGTGTCCCTAACAACAGGATGTGCATCTCAGACAGCTCACCATGCTGGGTCTCTTTCTACAGCTCTAACGACTTCAGATACATATGCTTCCCTCATGTACTTATTTTAAGTTTGAGAGTAATAGGAAGCAGGGTAAAAGAGATGTTGCTACCCACGTCTGATGTAGGAGGGTCATCTGTCTATGTGTTACTTTCATTGGTTAATAAAGAAACTGCCTTGGCCC
>LOEQ01009561.1:24506-35971 GCA_001685075.1 Bramus lutescens
CAAGATTCTCTGTGTATTTTCCATCTTTACGTGGCTTTATTTTAACCTCTTTTTTATTTTTACTTCTATTTTTTGAGACAGGTTCTCTGTATATCTTTGTCTTGGAAGAACTCTGTAGACCAGGCTGTCCTTGAACTCAAAGAGATCCATCTGTCTCTGCCTCCCAGGCAAATCCTACTGGCGTGCACCACCACAACTGGCTACTCTCTTTCTTTTCTTTTCTTTTCTTTTCTTTTCTTTTCTTTTCTTTTCTTTTCTTTTTACTTTGAGAACTTTAACCTTTAGCCTGTATATATTTTTAAGCAGACCCCGTTCGTGTTACACTAGGCTATGTAGTTCTTAGAAAATCCACCATTAAGAATATGCACATCACACATACTTCAAGCTAATTGCCGCGAAGGTCTTAACAAGTGGCTCACTGCTCTTGTTTTGATATTGCCATCCACTGCCTTGAATAGGAGCTCAGATCCTCAAGAGGAGACAGGTGGCCAAGAGCCCCTATAATTCACTGAGAATACAAAGAATTTGCAAGGAAGAAGAGGCTGTTTTGGTGTCTGCCTATGTTTCGGCACCAGGCAGTGTGATTCCAACCTCTATTTAGCATTTGAAATGACTCCTTTTGCTGCACAGGTTGAGTGATTGACTGATGTGGGTGAAGAAGCTTCTAGTTTTATGGACAAAAATCAACATTTGGTTGCTTGTTTTGCTGCTGTGTATTCATTGCACACAGTGATGGGCTTATAAAGACATTTTCATCTGTAGTCTCTTTACTCTGTTCATTGCTTCTTTTGTTGTGTAGAAGCTTTGTATTGTGTGTGTGTGTGTGTGTAGCTGTGTGTATAAATGTGTGGTTGTATATGAAAATTTGTGCACGTAGTATAGAGGCCAGATGACAAAAACAAATCTTGTTCCTCTTCATGTACCATTCACTTTATTTTTGAGAGATAGTTTCTCATCAGGCTGAAGATTTCCAATTCAGCTAGACTGGCTGGCTAGTGAGCACCAGGAATCCTCTTGTCTCTGCCTCTCCATTCCTGGGATTACGAATACACACCACGTGCTTCTGCCTACATCCTTAAGGGCTTTCATTTAACAGCTTCAATGTATACAGTAAGGTCTTTAACACATTTTGAGTTGACTTTTGTAAGGGGGAGAGATGATAAGGACCTAGCTTTATTTCCCTACATGCAGATAGCTAGTTTACCAAGCATCATTTGTTAAACACTATCTTTTCTCCAGTGCATCTTTTTGGTGCATCTGCCAAAAAAATCATGTGACTGCAACCAGGTGGATTTATTTTTAGATTTCCTATTCTATTCTATGTTTTTTTTTTTGGTGTGTCTGTTTTTGTCNTCTATTCTATGTTTTTTTTTTTTGGTGTGTCTGTTTTTGTCTCAATGCGATGTTTGTTCCTATAGTATACTTTACCTTATATATAGTATATTTTACCTTCAACATGTTTTCTAAAAACATATATTTTACTATTTTCTGAGAACTTTATACATAAGCACTGTATCTTAAGTCATTTATGCTCCACACTCTCCCACCCCAAACTCTTACCATGGCTGCCCATGCCCTCTCAACTTCATAGCCTTTATTTAATGTCAGTTATATATACACACACATGTATACACAAACATACACGCACAGACACACACACAAACACACATAACCTGGTGAGTCAATTTAGTGCTGCTCATATGTATGAATGTTTAGAGATTAGCATTTGGGACAGACAATATAACATATCAGGAGGCTCATCCCTGGAGAATACTAATTCTCCATCTCTTAACAGACATTAATTGACTATATCTCTTCAACTAGATCTCTTACATCAGTGTTTGCATGTCAATTGGTGACGCCATTATGCAGGTCTTGTTTAGGTAACAATATTGTGAAGATCCAGTGGGTACAATTCAATGTCACTTGTAGAAGACACTATCTCTTTCTAGACATATGATCCTCTCATTCTTAAAATTCTTTCACTCTTTCTTCTGTAGTATACCCTGGGCTTTAGACACAGGGATTGTTTTGCAGATCTGTCAATTGGAGATTGGTCCCCTCAGTTTCTCTCTGCATTTTTACTTGAGTTGGATTTCTGTGATGGTGTCTGCTTGCTTTAATAAGAAATATTTTTGATGAGGGATGAGGACCACAATCATCTTTGGATGTTAGGATTGGTACTTAGAATGCAGGAATTAAGGCTGACAATTGACAAACGGGACCTCATAAAACCAAAAAGCTCTGTTCAGTTAAGAAAATCGACAGCTTGAAGAGGAAGCCCACAGAGTGGGATGGAATCTTTGCCAACTACACATCTGACAGAGGATTAATATTTAGAATATAAACTCAGAAAACAAAGAGTTGAGAAAACAAATGACCTAATTAAAAAGTGGACTATGGATCTGAACAGAGAGTTCTCAAAGGAACAAATTAGAAATCACTAAGAAATACATAAAAAAACAGTGTTCAGCATCCTTAGTAGCAGAGAAATGAAAATTAAAACCACCTTGAGGTTGTATCTTATTTCAGAGTGGCTAAGATCCAGACAACAGCTGACAATAAATGCTGGTGATAATGTGGGGAAAGGAGAACCCTCATTTACTCTTGGTGGGATTCCAAATTGGTGCAGACACTCTCAAAGTTAGTGTGGAGACTTCGCTAAAATTCTAAAAGTAGATCTGTCATATGACCCAACGAAACCACTCCTTGGCATGTTCCCGGAGGATCTGATATCCTGCTCCACAGGCCCTAGCTCAGCAATGTTCACTTCTGTTTTATTTATAATAGACAGAAAGTGACAAAAATATAAATGCCCTTCAGCTGATGAACTGATGATGAAAAGATACATAGACACAACAGAATTCTATTTATCTATAAAAAATGAAATTATAGGTAAATGGGTGAAACAAGACATACACTTAATGAGGCAATGCAGAGCCAAAAAGACGAATGCTGCATGTCCTCTTGTTTGTATGAATCATAACTACCAATCCCTTGTGATGGAGTCTCTGCATTTCCCTTCTAATCTCCACTCTCCCCTTTGTCCATGTGACTACCCAAGTCTCTCTCTCTCTCTTGCTCTCTCTCTCTGTCTCTCTCATACACACACATGCACGCACGCGCACGCACACACACATACACACACACACACATTCTAAATGCTGCTTACCATCTTTAGAACTGAAAACCCAGTGTCCTTCTGAAGTTAACTAAAGGAAGTTTCTTTTCATCTAGCCCCAGTTTATTTTCTCAGAGATTCTAATAGTTATTGCTTGGTTATCATCTGGCATTCTCTCTTGATCCACAATAAATGTTTCTTTCCCTTCACATTGATATCGAATAGGATATGTGACCCTTTGCTAGCTTGTAATTTTAGCACCTATATACTATGCCTCAAAGAAGTAGACAGGCAGGGATGGTACTGGGGTAGTAGCTGAGTGATTGCATATTGTTCACAGGCAACAAGCAGAGAGAGAGGAGAGGAGACAGGGAATAGTATGGGATTTGAAACCTCAAAGCCCAACCAACCACAGTGACCCACCTGCTCCACCAACGCCATACTTCCTAATCCATTCTGAACAGCTCCACCTACTGGGTACTAAGCATTCAAATGTAGGAGCCTGTCGGGATTACTCTCATTCAAACCACCACAAATGCCTGGCATGGTGGTCACTTTCTATTGTAAATTTGATTGAATTAAAAATGCCTGGGGCATTGGTGGGTATATTTTTGGTTTTTTTCTGACTATATTTCTAGAGAATATTAGCTAAAGATGTGTCCGAGATAAGGAAGCCATTATTCTGTGGTTGTGAGACCTAGACTTAAAGAAAAAAACACAAGAAAAAACCCCACCTGAATACCGATTTTCAGCTCTCTCTGCTTTCTGGTTGATGGAGATATGCGTGACCCACGTTAGGATCCAGCCACCACAGCCAGCAGCCATCCCCTACCACCATTTGTTCCACACCTTGGTGGCCTATGCTTTCAAACTACGAAATGAACTAAATCTTTCCCCACTTAACTTCCTTCTTGTCAGACATGTGGTCACAGTAATGTGCAAAGTAACAGGAATAACTGGAGAATAGACTTTTAAGACTTTCTCACACACAGTGCTGTGTATTTTCAATTTTAACAGCAGTCTCCTAAGGTTGAAATTCTTGGATTATAAACATAGCAGTGTTACATAAATGGTGATACGCATGGATGAGAAAGTTAAGCATTTCCAACTAGCAAATTAGCAACAACCTCATAAGGATTCAGTCTGATAGGTTTTTTTTTCCCAATCACCATAAGAGTCAGGCAACAATTACAGTTTTAAGTGGTTGTTAGAGGCATTAAATGCATAAAGTAATTGGGCTCACTATTTGTGCACTGGTTATTTTAGTCATTAAGAGTGGCCTACATGAAATGAATGTGCTTTACTGCAAATAACTCCAAAAGCTCCCTAGATAAGTAAGAACCAAGAACTGAGGAGAGCAGTTTCCTTGGCTACAGGGAACAGAGGAATTTCTCAAGGGCTCTTGGAGGCCTGAAGGACTACCGACAATTCTCAGATAGATCCTAGTATGGATCGTTTCCTTCTTCAAGAGAAAGGAAGTCCAGCACAGTTGTACAGTAACACAAGCTTGCCAGATCTCAGCAAGTTAGAAATGCCAGTTTCTACCTTAACCACCCGTTATCTATTCATTCTTAGGAGTTAGATACTCTTAGCTTGTAAATGAGGCTGGAAGAATCCTGAGGTAGTGTTTTAGGGAGGGAAGAGGATGGGTAGGTGATCAACAGGAAAGAGTTACACTTAGAAGCAGTGTGTTCTAGAGTTCAACTGCCTGGCAGGGTGTCCATAGTTAACCATGATGTATTGCGCACTTCAACATACAGAGAAGAAAGGATTTGAAAATATTCTCACTACAAATAATTTAACATTTTATTTATTCCTTTTCCTTTACATTATGCATGTTGACACCATTCATTTTCTCATTCCTCCTGCAAACCCTCTGCCCTTACAATGCCTCCACCCCCCCAGAAAATAAATTTAAGAGAACAATCTCATCATGGAACTTGAATTCTGACACAGTGAGTCACGCAGTAAACCCTTTTGTTCATGCATCTTTACTTGCAAGCGTTCATTCCATAGAGTCACTGGTCTGGTTTGAGACCTTTGGTTTCTGTTACACTGTCAAAGCTGGGCCCTCACTGGGGCTCCTCTTGGATATCTTGTTGTTGTTCTCTTGTTGTTGTTCTGTGTCATGGAGATTCTGCAGCTTTGGGTCTGCAGGATTGGCCTCTTCATAGATGAGGTGGATGTTGGAGTGGGTCAACTCATCACCCTGGTTCTGCGTCTGCAAAATTGCATAGTCAGCCCACCAGCTCTCCCCTGTCCTCACCATCAGGGTGAGCTCTCCAGCATTGCCCTGGCTAGTTCACTCCTTTCAGTAATAAGCAAGGAGCAGAGCCAGGTCTCCTGCTTTCATGCCTTCAGGGTCAGCACTCCCACAACTAGACAATCAGCACCAGCTCTAATTGTGCCCAACTGCCTGGGACCTCTAATTGGTACTGAAGGCTTGCTGGAGTCCTTTTGTGGACTGAAGCTAGAAACTGTGGGCTGTATTTGGTTGAGCCAGTCCTCCCTAGCTGCATGGCATGGGGGAGGAGCTGTACTACAGATGAATTATTAATAAACTCATGAGGTGAAACTCATGCTACTCATTCCAAGTCCTTCACTCTAAAATGTAAAAACATACACACATATCAAAATATCAAACTGCATCCATACATATGTGAGGACTGTCAATTAAAAATAAAATCTAGGGCATGTGGGCAAGAGGGTTCTCTTTATAAAAAACAGAGACCATTGCAGAAACAAAAATAGCCAGTCATAATGCAGAGATGACTGGATAGGAGGAAACACAGCTCTAGGGATTACAACTACAACATAACTCTCTGACCTAAGGCTCAAAAGCCATAGCAGAAGAGCCAGAGGACAGCAAAGTCTGCTGTGAGTTTGTGTCTCTGAGAAATGTCGGGAAGACTGCATCCATGACACCTCAACAATGTGGCTGCCTAAACAAGAAGAGAGCTATTATCAATAGATGTGCGAACATAAAAGAAGGAAATGTCACAAGGTCTTATCCCGTGACAAAAAACTATAAGCAACTCATGACTGCTGAGAGAAGGAGAATTAACTTCACACAGAGATGTGTTCCTAATTTGTCCAATATATGATTAGCCCTGAAATCATGGATACGCAAGCCACACTAAATGAACTCAGCATATTATATTAATATATTAATGTATTCATATATACATATATGTAACAATAATAATCGAAGTAAAGAGGCCATCAATTTAAAAGTAGGAGAACATGGGAGGGGATGGGGAGGAAACATGGGAGAGGTTGAAAAAGGAAAAGGAGGGAATGATAACATTATATTTTAATAAAAACAATTAATAATAAAGTAAAACTAAGTAAAACAATGAGACAATGTTGTGTTAGAGTAATTTAAATACATTGAATATCAAGGTGGACAAAGAATAATGAAGTGTGTAGAGGATTCTTTCTATAAGAGGGACACACAGCTCCTACCTCTTGAGTGAAGACTGTTGAGCTGTAATGGTTAATCTTGTCAGCCTGACAAGATTTAGATTCACCTAGGAGACATAACTCTTAGCATATCTGTGAGGATGTTTCCAGAGAGATTCAACCTGAATGCAAGTGGTACCATCCTATAGGCTGGTATCCCAGACTGAATGGAACAGAGAGAGCAAGTGAGGCACTAGGTTTGATCTCTCTGTATCCCGACTACAGACACAAAGTGACTAGCTACCTTAGCCTCTTGTGGCTGTGTGGTTCTTGCAGCAATGGATGGTACAGCAGAACCTTTCTTTGGGGAGATGGGGGTTGAGATAAGGTTTCTCTGTGTAGCTTTGGAGCCTGGTCTGGAACTCTGTCTATAGATCCAGCTGGGATCCTCCTGTCTCTGTGCTGGAATTAAAGGTGTGCATAATCATCACCCATGGGTACATTAGAACTCTAAGTTCTAATAAATAAATAAATGCTTCAAATCAAATAAACTCTTCCTTCAATTGCTTTTGTTGGGTTATCTCGTTATAATATTGATAAAAGTGACTGATACAGAAGTACATGCTGAATTCCTTCTGTAGGGCACATGATGGAATGTGAGAAACAATAGTAACTGCATTTTTGAGAATTCCAAACTTAAGAACTTGGGAACCCATGTCATCAAGTTGGAAAAGATAAACATGAAGCATGAAATTGGGCTGATCATAAATGTTCTTGAACCTGCATGTGATGAGAAAGGCACTTGATCTCTGCAATCTTCCTACCACATCCCTAATTTCAGGATCATGTCAACGCCAATATAGAAGAATTCAACAAAGTGCCTGGCTTGTGCTCCTCCAAATTACATTATCAAAAGCTAAAGAAGTATGAAAAGATGTCTAAGGCAAGAGGAACCTGACAATATGTGATAACAAAATGGTATGATAGAACAGAAAAAAATATGAGGTATAGCTATGGAACTATGAATAAACTATGAACTTCAGGCAGTAGTAATATGTGAGTGTTGACTCATTGCTTGGAACACTACCAAAAAGAAGTAAAATTCAGGTAAATGGGGAAAGGGGCATATTTATGTATATATACACATATGTGTGTATGTGTATAATGTGTGTTGTTTAGATGAAATTTAATAGGAAAATTGGCTTAGTTTTTCTGTAACTCTGAAACATTTTAAAATGTATATTAAGAGGCAAGAGAGCTCGCTCAGTGGGTAAAGTTTCTTGCCACCAAGTCCAACAACCTGACTTATCACCTAGGACACACAAGGTGGACGCAGAAAGCCAAGAATCCTCCTTATGTTGTCCTCTGACATTTACTTACATACACACAGGCACAAACACACCCTGGATAAATAAATCAAAGCAGTCTTTAAAAGTGTATGATAATACATTGAAAAATAATAATAGTAAATCTTTAAATGGGCTAAAACACTATTTTATAAGTGTTTTGTTGGTGTAACTCAATATTTGTAGCTATATGAAGTGGGTATGACTGTAATCATCACTCAAAACAGGAAAACAGAAGCAGAGACTGTCAAAGCCTTAAACACCGGCAGTGAGACAGTGCTTAGGTAAGAGAAAAGATTCAGGAGTTCTTATGGTTTGTTGTTCTTAGTTCTAGCCTAGGTGTTGAGAATTATGGATTCATAGATGCTTAAAGATGACAGAATCCTTATCAAGAACCTTGTCCAGTACCTGATTAAGGTCCTGGGTATTCTTGCTACATATAGTACAATATCACATCTAATGAAAAGGCTTCACAAACAGCCACAGCCTTATCCCTCTGTAGGTACAACACACACACACACACACACACACACACACACACACACCTGACATACAGCTCTCCTTCATCTTTAAAAATATACTAAGTCAGTTTGGCCTTTGGCCTTTTAATCCTGATCTTTTCTGTCTGTGGGAAGTTGACATCACTCCTTTGGTCATCACACAACACTCACCTTTGTTCAGAGTTCAGTTCAAGGGTCATCTCTTCATAAAACTTCCAGACAATATTTTTTCTCCCTACTATAGAGTTTCTTTCTAACTGCTTATCTCTGCTGTGATTCTACAGGTGGTTTATCTCACTCCCTAGGGCTTCTGTTGCACCTGATCCATAACACACCTGTCTCCCAATTAACATGGAAATCTTTGCATACTGGAGGTATGTTACCTTATTTGTCTTCTCCACTGGTCATGCTTCCTTTCATATAGAAGGAACTCTGGCATGGACTGGGTCAAAGGGAAAATGAATTATTGAACAATTAGGATCCTGTGCCTTCTAAGTCACATAGGATTAGGATCTGGACAACACTACCTGACTTCTATCTCTTCCCGTGAGTAACCATAGAAAGACACAGAATTTCTGTTTGACAGAGGTCAGAACCAGTACATCCATTGCTCTTAGATTGTGATAGTTCATTCATACTCCCTGACGGAAAGCACAAATGCTCAGGTCTGCTTTTTCATCCAGAATTAGAACCTGTGATATGAGGGAAGGAACTTGCTAATTCGGGTCATTCTGATGCTATGTGATATCTGCTCAAGCCCTATGATCACAGCTTCAAAGCATAAACAGACTTTCATCCAGCTGTGGCCTTTTAATTACCCAGGTTTGCCTCTATTCCAACTCTGTAGGGACTGTTATAAATCATTGTCCCATTATTAAAGTTTCTAATTCTTCTCCATACCTCAGCAGAAAGACTGGCCATTTACCAACCTAAGAAGAGAGAGGCTATTAAAACGACCTCTGTGCATTTCTCTTGTTCATTTAGCAGTTCTCAAATTCAGCTCTCAGTTTAAATCTTAGCAATGCTAACTGTGCTTTAATGCTATCCACTCCTCCATCTTCATTTACTATGGCTTGAAGAACGAAGTATTGTCCACTCATATTCAGAGAAAGGGAATCTTGTGCCACAAAGGCTAAGACCATAGTCTAATTGAAAAATTCTTTAGTTCCACATCCAGAAGCACATTTGAAGCTCCAGGGTTCATATTAGGATTTAAAATATGTTGTCTAAATCAAGGGATGGGGTGATTTGAGTTTGAGTTCTTGGTTGCAAGGGAAAGAAGCACTTTCTATCTAGTTTAAATTTATTAGAAAAGTTTTATTTTTTAACTCTATCCTTAGACTTTGGCAAAGCTGCACCTTTGAACCATGGAAAGGAAAACTATCAAGATGAATATGCAGTATTTGGAAGCACTAGTCTCAATGTATAGTATGAGTAGCTGTGGTGTTGGTAGATCACCACTATTCTCAGTCAATTTGTATTACATTAGAGGTAAAGCTATAGGAACAGAAACTAAATTTTTTCTGTTTTTAGGTCACCACTGCAACCATGAGAACTAACTTGAGTTTTCTTTAAAGAAGAGTCGATATCAAAGATTTTGGTGCTTTCAGTTTACTAGAGGTGATGCTGGGAATTCAGCATTGTGGCAGGAAAAAGAAAAAAGACATTCTGATCAGTGATGTAGGGCAGAGAACTGGCACGTTAGTCATGTATGATCTCCCCAAGTCCCTTATTGTCCTACATTTCTTAATTACTCTAGTTTATAAGCAAATGAGATTCTTTCAATGGAAAAGCTAAGGCAGTCAAGAGAATATTATTCAGAGATCAAAGCAGTATCTACTCCAAAAAGTCAGAACACGTCCAAAGAATATGAAGACTATGCAAATCTTTTACTTACTTTTTTGGTTAGACTTATTTTAAGAACCCTGTGTGCTAGGATAATGACTGCTCAGGCATGACATGCTCAATGGTTCAGTAGTGGCATGAATGCTATGGTCATAACCAACAACTTTCTGCTTGGATATAAGTCCAATCCACCAGATGAAACTCTCATACCTGGCACCATTATTGGGCAAGGAACAGTAGTTAGACAGGTTGTAGACCCTGTGAGAGAATCTACTACTATTACTCTGCTAAATGGACAATATCAAACCAACTCCTAATGACTTACCATTATACTCATAGATTAAGGCATCTCTGAACTTTCATCAGAGAAGCTTCTATTCATAATAGATCAACACAGAAACTCATAATTATCCAAGGGGCAGAAGATATGAGTACAGCATGTTCAGTCCTAAATGGAACATACATATTGCACCCCTTCATCCCACGGCTCAGCAATAATTGTAGAACAGGATCTGGAAAAGTGTAAGAACCAGAGCTGGTAGATGGCTGTAGGGAAATATAAAATGTCTTCTGGACATAGCAAGGTAGCTTTGCATTTGAAGTCACAGCAGTTGTGACAGCATGCATGACATCTGTGAAGGTTCAAGACAGACCAATCCCTGAATGGAAAATAAAGATTGACATGACATTCCAGACCTATGCCAGGAGCTATTGTCATTTTGGGTTTTTTTTTTTTTGCGGGTAGAAAAAGAGTCAGTTTTCTGTAAGATATAGCTTCTGTAAGATAAAGATGCAAGTCTACACACTCTAGTGGAAGGCTGCACATTCAAGACTATTTTGGCAAAATACTGGTCTTGATGGATAAAAGAACAAAAAATTTAGGTGGGAAAGGAAGAAGTTCTCAATCTGGAAAAGTTAGGGGGTTGAGTATGATCAAAACATGTACATCATAGTCTGGCACATTGAGTTGGGGCAGGACTTCCCTGAATTAAGGCTGAGCATGACATCCCACCATAGGGAGTGGACTTCAATAAGCTAGCTCATGCACTAGTGACAGATCCTGGTCCTACTGTCACAGGTCCCTCAGATACTCCAAGCTTCACCACTGTCTCCCACACATGGAGGACTTAGTTTGGTCCCATGGGGGTGCCACAACTGTTGGTCTAGAGTTCATGAGTTTCCATGAGCTTGGTTCAGCTGTCTGTAGATTTCTCTATCATGCTCTTGACCTAGTGGATATGGGCTGAACGG
>LOEQ01009561.1:44620-57852 GCA_001685075.1 Bramus lutescens
GGTTGCTGGGAATTGAACTCATGACCTCTGGAAGAGCAGCCAGTGCTCTTAATCACTGAGCCATCTCTCCGGACCCCTCCATACATCTTTAGTTGTGGATAACACAGTGTCTGTTTCTTCTCTCTCCCATTCATCTGCCCATTCCCGTTTAAATCATCCATCCCTAGTATTCTCACCTCCTTACATTTCACATAATTTCTGTTATATTCACCAATTTAGTTTGTTTACATGATAATAAGATTATATATGTTTTTCACTCACCATTTTTGGAAGCTCTTCTCTACCATATTATTTTCCTCATTGCTTTGCTACTCTTTCTGCTTAAACCTTCTACTCTCTATCCCCCCTTTATTTTATCTATACTCTGTTATCATCTTCCATTTATGCCCTAGCAATGGTCCTATTTCAAATTCCTGGCTTCCAAATATACTTCAAGTTATATATACAAAATAAAAGAGAGTTTGTGAAGCATTATCTCTCTGAGCCTGGGTGACCTCACTCACTATACATCCTCCCACTTTCATCCATTTACCTTCAGCTTTCCTAATTTAATTTTCTCTACAGCTGAAGAAAATTCCATTGCACATATACCTTATATTTTCATTAATCATTCATCAGTTTCTGGACATCTAGATTGATTCCATTTCCTAGCTAAAACCACAAAAATTTTAAGTGCTATCCCTCAAATTAAGCCTCAGGTTTTATAGTGTCCAATATTTATAACTGTTTCCACTATGCTATTCTTTTCTATGTTGATCTTCATATTATAACAGCAGAAATAATAGCCATGGGTATCTACAGGCCATTTCCTCTGTAATTTAAAACAATTATGTTTTTACATTTATTGTATTTAAGTTGTACTATGACTTCAGGTCAGGAAAGGCCAAAACACGTTTGTTTACACTGGAGAGGACAGAGCACCATATAAATTGCTAGAGGAAAAAGGAACCAGGAAGACTAGAGTGGAGAATAATTACAGAGTTTTGGGTTATGTGCAGGGAATTTTAGAAAATTTTAAAATGATAAAGTAACTGAAAAGTCTTTTTAGGTCATTTTTACTATAATACACATTGTGAAATCTCTTACTATTATTACTTTTTAGAGAACCCCAAAATATTCAGTGTTTTTCTAATTATTTTCATTGCTAAACTTGTGTGCCTTTTTAATGCAATGCTGTTAGCATAAGACACCTCATTTTTATAGGGTATACATTTCAGGAGACTATTTCAGATCAGGAAATAACCATTAAGTTACCTTGATGAGCTGGAATTGGAGACAGGGTCTGGATGATAAAATTAATGTGGATCCTCCTAGAAATCTTGCAACATTAGACAATCATTGCATATGCAGTGATTGAGGAGAACATGGGAGAGTGGGATGTGGGCCAAGGAGAACAGAATTACAAACTAGATGAGTGAATGGTTAAACATGGGCATTTCATAAAGATAGCCTAACCAAAGGCCCAACATTTTCTATTTAATTATGAGACATTCCAAAATTGCGTTTAGATGGAAAAAGGAGACTTAACTCAAAGACTCTGAGAGGTCAGGGGGGGACACCTATACAATTTACTTAGTATAAAAATACTTCAAGCAGAGGGTTAGTTAATTATCTGCTAATGCAGGTGAGAAAACGAGGGCTTGCTTCTCATCAGCAGTGTTTCCACAATTCAGCCCCAGAGAGAAGCCAGCCAAACAGGTGCTCTTAGGTTCCGAAGTACAGCACATATCAATAAGATCATCTCTACTGAGCTACCCACAGGACTGAGCTTTTCAGTTTATGAACTAAGCTGTAGCCTTCCCCTCCCCTCCAGCACAAGCTGTCTAAATACCTGTGCCTTGACTTGCTCTCCATAATACTTTTTAGTTATTCACTAGTGAGCATAAGATATGCTTTTGAAAGTTATGGTATATGAAACAGGACTCAGGCTTTTCCTCAAGGGAAATCCAGTTCTTTGTTGACTAGGTGCTTTTTGGAGGCTAGCCATTAGTCTAACACTTTTTCTTGTCTTCATATTGGAACCCTGCGTGGTCATGGGTACCGGCAGAAGGAATGGAAACTCTGTGCCAACCAAGAAGTAGATATTCCTTTCAACATTCTTGGTGTGTAAAAGAGAGAAGCATGCCCAGTGAGGTCAGACCTCTTAGTTCAGCACATACATTGGTGTTTGGTGGATGTCTTAGTGTCCAATATACATTTTCCTTACAGATGTTTTGCCTCAATATACTATTATATTTTTTCCAAAGAGATAATGGATCATTTATTACCTGTTTTTAAAACAATAGAATGTATTTGCCCATTTCTCAGCTATCTGATGCAATAAAATAGCATAAATGATGGATAATGGAGGAGAGGAATAGTCTGTGATATTGAATAGCTGACTGACTCTATTGCACTTAGGTGAAAATATTACAGACAATGGGGCCTGAAAGATGACTTAATATTTAAGAGCATTTTGTTGCTTTTGCAGAGAACCTGGATTTGGTTCCCAGAGCCCACATGACATCTCACAGCCATCTGTAACTTGTATTCAGAGCTTCCTATGCCCTTTCTGATCTCCATAGGCATACATTTGGTCTCTCTCTCTGTGTCTCTCTGTGTGTGTGTGTGTACATGAAGGGAAAAATTTATACACATAAAATAGAACAATTAAATCTATGTTTAATATTATAGACAATTATGCAGAAATATTAGCATAGTTGCATGACACAATGTGGGCATTTAAGTGTTTGCAATTTCATGCCTAGATTTCTGAGCTAATGCACAGAAAAATGTTAATGTGTACCTTCGACTGGCAAGCAGAATTTTCTTTTCTGAGTTGTCTTATTAGAAAATGGTTTTTTGAACAATTCTACTGCTTTACTTCTATAAGCAGAAGACAGAATACAGTCACTTCTATTTTAGAAGTGAAAAGTCTCATACATATTAAATACCTTTTGATTTGGATTTCAGTGTCCTACGAAAAGCCCAAGTATTAGATCAAATTGACAAAACTGCTTAAAATGAAAAAAATCTGAGTGACGTTCTCCAAGCCTAGTGCTACCTGATCATAGTTAATGTTTACCTATGTCCAGGTGTGTTTGCCAAGAGACCTTGTGGCATCTTACAATTTATAATTCTTTGCTCTGACCATCTCTTTAAACCCAACACTCCTTGTAAAAAGGAAAAGGGCAAGCATTTCACCCCTTCCCCCTCCCTTCCTCTTTGCCTCCCTCCCATCTTCCTTCTTTTCAATATTTAGTCGAAAAAGTGAGATTAATTGCCAAGTCACATATTGAGCTGAAGAAGGAGTCAATACATGTTATGAATAGTTTGAATTATTGCCATTGCCCTTTGTTTTATCTCTTCTAGCTACCCAAGTATAATTAGATACTTCCTTATGTAAAAAAATATTGCACACAAGTTGAGCCTCATGAAAGCTTTTGTTTACATTCATCTTGTTCAGCACTCCAATCCACACTACTTCTCTTAGTATCTATACACAGAATATTCTCCATATGTTGAATAAACACATGAGGCTCCTGGGGCTTGATGGACTACTTGTATATCCTACTGATGAGGTCCAGATTGAGTGAGAGATCATGTTTGAAAAATTAGATGACAGATGATGCAAGAAGATACCCAATGTCAGACAACTGCAACCACTGGCATTCACATGAAAGCATGCATGTATATGTTCTGCACATACAGGTACATACAAATGAACATGTGGTCATGTATACATAGTCCATACACATTATAGAGATTTCTGCTTCTATCCTGCTCTGCTGAAACTTGATTACATCAGGTCAAATATGACAAAACTTTGAGAAGTATAGTTTGTTTGATTCTGCCATGGACCCACTCCCGCTTAAAGAATACCAATGCACAAGACAGTAGGAGACAGATTAGAGAAGATATGGGTATCCCGGATTATTCTGTGTTTTAAGTGTCTTCCAATCGTTATGCCAATATATTTTCTTTCTCCAACCATGGTTAGATTAGTGGGGTGCAGGCTTTCCTTACAAGAGCCTACCTTCTCACCTACCCAGGAGCGTGTTATTTTGGAGTACAATCTCAACATAGAACAGTTGGGGAGGGAGCATAGCTAATAAAGAGCAGAATGTTCTGAGGAGCATGAGGAAGGTGTCAGGGCTTCTGTCAAAAGCAAGCTTAATGAAGTATCCAGCCCTGTGTGAACCATGTCCATGTACAACATTGGCTCTCAGGAGAACCTTGCAGTACACAGCCTGTACTTTGTGAGCTAATCTTTAAGGACAAGAGTTCATTCAACTGTCTATGTGCTAAAGGAGCCTGTTTTCAAGGAGTAGAGATGACAGGTCTACGTTTATCCACAGCACACTCCACATCCACATATAGTTTGCCAATAAAAACTCATGAAACACAATCATAAACTCAAGAAAAACTTAATAATAAATAATCATTGTTCACCGTGTGCTTGGGACTATTCTAGAAATCTTAGATGCATTACATCATTTAATCTTCCTCTATGGGTGAGTTATCATTAGTATCACTACATTAGAGGTGAGGCAAATGTGATAAAGGCAGACTGAGACTGTGTCCTTCATCACCACAGTAATGCTTCTGATAAAAGGGAAGTTCCTGTTTGGTAACCAAGGGACGAGATGAAGGCAGAGTTCAGGTGGCAGAGATGGGATTGACCCAGACTATTTGGCTTCAGAACAGATGTTGTCTTAACAGTACTGGCCATGGAGCAAATGAGGGTAATTATAGGGAAAATAATACTGCCTCCTGTAGTGATGAGGCGAGTAGGCCTCCTTTTCATCCCACCCGGCTCCTGCACGGCTAGCTTAACACCCGAAATAACAACACACAAATTGTATTCATTTATACATGGCCTGGCCCGTTATCTCTAGTCCTTTATTGGCTGTCTATCACATATTGATCCAACTCATTTCTAATATCTGTATTGCCACTTGACTGTGGCTTACCAGCATAAGTCTAACCAGCGTCCATCTCGGAGAGAGAGTCACAGCGTCTGCATGACTCTGCTTCTTTCTCCCAGCATTCTGATTGGTCTACTCCACCTATCTAAATCCTGCCCTATCAAAAAGCCAAGGCAGTTTCTTTATTTAACCAATGAAAGTAACACATAGACAGAAGGCCCACATACTCCAACATCCATAGCTATGGGGCTTCTCATGCGGACTGAGAGAAAATCAGCCAAATATCATTGATTTGCTTTCATCAACAGTAGGTCATTTCTAACAGAGAGCTACAAACCAGTTATGTCAGATAGAGACCTCAGTCTTGGATCTAAGAATCTTCTCAAATTTGTGTACACTCTTCTTTAACTTTTTATGGTCTGTCTTTCTTGAGAATCCCCATTGCAGACATGGTGGGAACTAGTACATATTGTATCAGTTTTTAGACATAAATTAGATTCCCAAGTTAGGAGATACTGTTTCTGGCATTTGACTAATCTTAGGACATCTTTCCTCTATGATTTTCTATCTCATCAGGCAAACTAGCATACACTAACAGACTGAATGATACCAAATATTTATTTTAGAGCTTATGGTATAGTTCAAATTTATCTGCAGAATTTTTTTTCTACAGCTGATTCTTTCACTCTTCCAATAGCAACTTTGTCTAACGATTCAACTCAGATTAGACCTTGTAGGTGAAACCAGACTGTTTCCATTTCAGGGGTCAATTGCAAGTCCCTGGGCCTCTTGTACCAGCTATAAATCATAAGTTCTCATAACTCTCCTCCTCAGGTTGATAAATTGCTCAAAGAACTCAGGAATCTAATTCACGTACATTTGCCGACTTGCTATAAAGAATATAATTCAGGAACCATTCAGTGGAATAGATATTTAGTTGGTCTGTTTGGGTTTTCTTTTCATGTTGTTTTATTTCCTATTTGCCTTCAAATATGTCTTGCATTTATCTGATAACACCCAAGAGTCTCTAGCATTAGTCAAGTCTCCCTTTATTGATTTCCCCCAGTTAGTGACTGTGTAAAAGACAGGAAAATCTTTGATTGTATGGGAAGCCATTGCATATTATTTCCTTCCTAATGGGCTTTATCTCACTGCTACCTTATTAATAATACTCGACTACTTTGGCAGCCAGGGACTCTGGGATTTCCTGCTGCTTGTTGTGAACTCTAAGCAGACACAGTTGTTAAAGGAATATAGTGGTTTGGAATAGAGGGTGCTCAAAGGTCTGAGGAAAACAGTTTGGGTGTGCTAAAATATGTCATCACTGTCAATCATCATTTACTGGCATTTTGTCTATGTTCACTTTATTGTAAGAACTTGAAAATCTTATGTGTAATTCCATCATTGCTAACCAAAGTCTTCCCATATATCTCTTTGCACAAGATTCCCATCTGTGCTCTCAATTATAGTCTGAGCAGACAGAGGAGCCCATCAGAAAGAGGGTGTGAGCCTCATTTGACTTGACTGAAGGTAGGCTGTCTGTCCCTTACGTATTTGAAAATAGAGCAATGGCTTCTATCTAAGGATATCTCTCTACAGATATGCATTATATCCCACAGGGGATTTTGAGTGATACTTTTGACTGGCCTGGGAGTTCAGAGTTTAGAATTCTACACTTAATTAAACCTTGTAAATGCCCCTAGTCTTGGAAATCATTCCTTGCTCATGGATGGAGATTATCTGTCAATAAGATTAGGAGGTGACTTGGTTAGGGTTTATATTGCTGCAAAAAGACACCATGATGATGGCAACTCATAAAGGGAACATTTAATTGGGTCTGGCTTATCATTTCAGAGACTTAGTCCATTATCATCATGGTGGGATACAGTGAAATACAGGCAGGCATGTTGCTGAAAAAGGAGCTGAGAGTGGAAAAAGAATGATTTGATTCCACAAGTAACAGGAAGTGAACTGTCTCACTGGGTGTGGATTGAGCATATATGAAACCCCAAAGCCTACCTCCCCAGTGGCATAATTCCACCAACAAAACCAAACCTACTCCCAACAGGCTACACCTCCTAATAGTGCCATTCCCTTTGGGGGTCATTTTCTTTCAAACCACCACTTCCATTCCTTGGTCCCCAAAGGCTTGTAGCCATATCATAATGCAAAAATGTATTCAGTCCAACTTCAAAAGTCTCCATGGTCTATCACAGTTTCAGTTATTAAACTCTAAAGTTCAAATTTTCTTCTGAGATTCATGCAATCTCTTCATTGTAATCCCCTGTAAAATCAAAATTAAAAATAAAAAATCAGATTGCATGGTTCCAATATATAATGTCACAGGATATACATTGCCATTCAGAAAATATAAAGAGGAAACATAATGAAGAAAAACTGGACCAAAGCAAGACTGGAAATAAGCTGGACAAATTCTAAACTCTGTATCTCAGTGTCTGATATTAAAATTCTCTTCAGATGTCCAACATCTTTCAGCTTTGTTGACTTCAAAATGTCTTTTTTTTTTTGGACTGGTTCCACTCCATTAGCAGCTTTCCTCAACAGGTACAGGAATTACGTCCATTCCACTTCCTGCTGCTCCCTTTTGCCTCAATTTTTACATTTTGTAATTTACCCTGCTAGCTTTCTCCTTTTCATTATAAATCTTCATTAGAGTTATCACTAATAACCACAGGACCGAGTCTATACTAGACTGTTTTGAGATTTCTTCTACCAGTGGAATTAATCCAAAACTCTTTACTTTAGCCTCAGGCAGACTCTTTGGCCAAGGGCAAAAGGCAGCCACATTTTTCACCAAAATATCACAAGAATGATCCCTATGCTACTTATTAATATTCTTCTTCTCTGAAACATCATGAGCCAGTCCCCCACAGTTCAGATCACCCTCGGCACCGCAGCATTCCATGTTCTTACCAGTATGGCCCACTAAGCAGCATTTAAACCATTCAACTGCTTTTCTAATACACAGTCTCAAGGTCCATATTCCTTTAAACAAAAACATGATCTGGCCTATCACAGCAATGCTGCAGTGTTGTCAGCAACTTCTGACTTTGTTAGGATTTATATTGTTGTGACAAGATACCACGACCACAGCAACTCTTAGAAAAGGAAATATTTAACTGGGTCTGAGGTTTAATCCATTATAGTTGTGGTGGGACAGAGTGAAATGCAGGCAGACATGGTGCAAGAAAAGGGGCTGAGAGCGAAAAAAGAGCTACAACTTGATTCCACAGGCAACAGGAAGTGAACAGTCTCACTGGGCATGGCTTGAGCATAGATGAGACCCCAAAGCCACATCTCCTCCAACAGGCCACACCTCCTAATAGTGCCAAAGCTTGTGGCGTCCATTTTCTTTCAAATCACCTCAGGAGATATGACTGATATTGTTCATGCATGCCTCCCCTTTCACTACACACCTATTTACATGTCCACTTCTGGGTTTGTTCTGTTTCTAAGTCAAAAAACTAATTTAACACACCTCAGAGTATTAATAATCTTCTAGGGGGAAAACATTAAGCTGTGTAAACTACAACTGAGTAGCATGAGATAAGAGGAAAGCAGTAACTAAAGTAAATATTAACACACAGAAATGTGTGTGCTAACTTTGATAATATTCTCTTCAAAGATGGAACATGTCAGTACCTGAGGAATTTTATTAAATTGCTTTGTCAATGCTATTCTTAACAGAGTAAGAGGAGCTAAGGACAGCTACACAATTACTCACCTAACCTCTGGCAGAGCAATCTTGACTTAAAGTGTAATCTATGTCAATCATAACTGACCTTGTATTCTGTTTTTGCTGTGCTTTAATTTCTCTCCTCCATTTTAAATGGAGGAAAGATACTTAAAGGATTTCTTAAGGATCACTGTGTTTCCAGTGCCCTCTGCAGTTACCAGTGCATTTAAAAAGAAAATTGTGCTGGTGAGTTGAATAAAATTAATTTAAGTCAACTTCTTTAAGTGAATCTTGAAATTTACTAATCATAAATGTAGAACCTTAGAAGCAATGAAATCAAGAGATACCTGGATTGAGAAGAGAGGCATTTAGGGTCCCAGTGCTGGGAGGGAACTGGACTCATTCCCCCATCCCTAATCCGGAAGCAATGTCAAGCTAACATCCACTTGAAGATAAAAATTTAGTTTTTTTTTTCCAGGGAAGTCTCACTGGTGAAACAGGGTAGGCTACAAACCCGGCAGTAGATGGCCAAGAGAAACCAAACTCCATGGCATTATGGGTGCTTCCTTATAATGGTGTGCCAAGAATTTTAAATCATGTTTTACTTTCTTAATTCTCCTTTCTTTTTCTGTTCCAGAATTTTTTTTGTGCATCTGCAGTGAGTGGCATTTAAATTCTTACAAGAAAATGAACCATATGCTACTGGATATTCCATTTGAGTAGAAGGCTAGATCGGTGGTAATTCATCATGACTGGAAAGAAAGAGGGGTAAGCAGTATGTTAACAAACAAGAAGATACTATATATTTATAATCCCAAAGAATCCTCTAGAAAACTGTTAGAGCTAATAAAATAAGTCCATCAAAACTGCAAGGCACAAGATTCATGCACACGAACTGCTGTTATCTCTATAGTATACTAATGAACAATGTAAAATGAAAATTAAGAAACAAATTCAATTTGTAGTAGTATGTTAAAATTTAAATATTGAGGACAAATCTAACCAAGGAACTAGTAATCTTATACACTGAAAACTGAAATTTCTTGCTGAAAGAAATTAGGGAGAACCTTAAATGGAGTGATAACATATGCTCATTCTTGAATAGATGGTTAATGCTGCTAATATGCTAATTTTTGTCTAGCAAACTTCAAATTTAATGCAATTCACGTCAAAATTCCATTTCTTTTTTCAAAAATATAAGAGCTAGTTACAAGGAGAGCTTATCATTTTTCAGAGAAAATATTCATGACATTGGATTAGGCAATAGTTTGATGAATATGAGACCGAAAGCACAGACACAAAAGGAGTAAAATAATAAATTGGACTCTATAAAAATTAATAACTTTTTATATCAAAGGACTTTACTATGAGTGTGAAAATCCATCCAGTACTACAGAAGAAAACATTTGTAAAGGTTATTTCTGATAAAAAAAAATAGCCAGACTATAAAAACTTTCTATGACTCAATAACTAAAGCTTAAACAAAATAAACAAATTTCCACAAAAAAGTCTAAAGATTTTAATAAACATTTCTCCAAAGAAGGTGTTATTATACCTTAATAGCAGGAGATGTTCGGCGTCATTTGTGACTAAGAATTCAGATTTCAACAGCAGTGAGATAGTGGTTCATCCTCATAAGCGTGACTATTATCAAAACAAGCAAACAGAAACCAGAAAAGAGCAAGTGTGGGCAAGGCCATGGAGGAAATGGTACCCGATGATCTGCTGTGAGGATGGAAAATAGTCTAGACACTGTGAAAATCAGATTATGGATTCCCTATGATCTGCTCTGAGGATGGGGAAATGGTCTGGACACTGAAAAACAGATTAGGTACCCTATGATCTGCTGTGAGCATGGGAACTGCTCTAGACACTGTGGAAAACAGATTATGACTTTTTTAAACAATTAAACAAATAGTTGTAATTTATCTATGCTTCTAGATGATATTGTAAACAATTAAACAAATAGTTGACATTTATCTATGCTTCTAGATAGATACTCAAAATAACTGATAATAGGAATATATGTATATATACATATATATGATTAAACATATGGACACATACATGTATATACACACAATAGTGTTTAAAGCAGCATTTATCACAATAGCCAGTAGGAAACAATCCATGTTTCTATTGACAAATGAGTGGGTAAATAAAAGGTGGCTAAGTAAGCTACATTCCTGATCGCTGTAGCAAAATAGCTCACAGAAACAACTTAAGAAAGGAAAGGCTTGTTTTGGCTCACAGTTTTGAGGATGCAGTACATTGCAGCAAGGAAGGCTTGGTAACAGTATTGGTTCCTGTCCATTATGGCAGGAACAGGAGATGGTTTATCACACTCCAGAAGCTGTCAAGAAACAAAAAACTGGAGTTGGAAATGGTATAGAGCTGCAACCCTAAGCAACCAGTCTGTATCTATCAACCCATGCCTTCTGCCTCAAAAGTGCTCCAGCCCCCTCTCCAATAGTACTGAAAATTGAAGACCAAGTGTTCATACGTGTGAGGCCATGGGAGACACTGTATATTCAAGTCATAATGGTGATCTGCACATATGTTGGGATATTAGTCATGAAAAATGGATGAGATTTTGATACAGGTTACTTGAAGTAACAAGCCTGTTATGAAAGGATGTCTATTGTATGATTACATGTAATCAAATACATAGGGACAGAAAACAGAAGACAGGTTTTAGGAGTTGGGTAAATTATGAATTCAGAGCTGTTATTAATGAGGAAAGTGTGCTCAAAGGGTAGTGAAAAAGTTTGGGGTAGAAACGGTGCTGATATTAGCACAGAACTGTGAATATACTCAATACCATCGGATTATACACTTAATGTGTTAAAAGAAATCATATGCTTTGCTTCCTTTACCATAATAAAAAGAAAGTTTGTTATTATAATATTAGTCTTTGATCATCTGTCCACTCTTTGACCGAGGCATGAGCTGTAGGTTAAGGTTAGGCCTAAGAGTAGGAAACAAAGTTAATTGGTGACCCCATGTAGACTGACTAAGTGTGGAAAGATTTAGTACAACAATCAGGAGAGAGCCAGTGATGCAAAGCCACAAGGTGCTCATTGCTGAGGTGTTTGAGGAAAGGCGAGTTCTATGTATCCACACACAATTAATCTCTTAATTTCTTGTTTACATTAATCAATTGTTTTGCTGACTGCTTCAGACATAATTCCTATCTAGTTCTCTAAAATATCATTATGCCCTCAAATAAGTCACTTCATGTAGATTTCTTATAGAAAGCTCAAAATATGCTGTTCACAAAGGAGTAATTTCTGAGTAATTATATTTAAATTTGTTAAATTGTTGTTAAAACAGATATGGGATTATAGGCTGTGTCCTCATTTCATTAAATATTTTCTTAATAGCAATTGCTGTTTGTTATTAGAACATTTGGATTTTTCATACCTATTTCATGGTATTTATATCCGTTTGTGCTGAAATCTCAATATATTTCTACTCACCTTGTGTTGCAGCCATTTTGCAACGGGACTTTTTTTGAATCTCCACTGGGTAATCTGTTTACCCAGTGGTCTTCATAATGAACCTTGACAATTAAAGGTGGTAGAGGTTACATGCCACCCCCTACTTCCATCCCTCAAATGCTCTCCCAACTTACTGATTTGTATTTTCTAGTCTGTCTGTATGGAGCACCTTAGAACTGGGGTTAATGAAGGAGCATATATGAGATAAACTGTTGGCTTATGAACTTTGACTCTAAGATAATGGGTTATGACTCCCTCAGCTTCTGATGACTAATAGCTTCATAATCCCTAGAGTTAGTCCTTGTAGCTTCCTAGTGTTGGAGATAATAGAAAAGAGATAGAAGATATCATACTTCATTGCTCATGCTGCCCTTAGCCTATGAAATAAATCTCCAAATCTTTGTATTTTTTGAAATTGAATTCCCTGCAAGTACTTGCTAACTTACTCTTGCATGAAGGGCTATTTATTAAATTTTATTTTTCTGTACTAGCAAAAGAATAAATATGACAGGTACATTGGGTTAGACAGCTTTGCACAGCTCTCTCTACTGCCTTCTGTGAGAGCAGAGAGGCACACATTATAATAACCATTGTTTTCAGTTATGTATCTTCCCATTGGATTCTTAACTCTAAACCAAGGGCTGTGCAAATAATTTCAGGGGATCTTGGTGGAATGAATCAGGAAAAGTATGATTTAACTTCAACTAAAGTGAAGGCTTAGAAATGAACTTATGGTAGAACATAACACTTTCCTCTAGTGCTAGCCATCAAATTCAAGAAAGTGCATTAGTTCTGATGAGCTGTCCTAGTTCTTTAAGCCCCTGTGTTCAGCAGAGGATATCTAGATTAAAAGATAACAGTTGAGATAAAGATGGATCGTAGGATGCTAAAAATAGCCTTCATTGTTTATGAAAAGTTCCGATACAGTAGGATCTATAGTAATCCTGGATTATGAGTATTTTTTGGTCAATCTTATGAGAGACAACACAAAGGCCACATTAAAATTGTTGCTTTTCATACACTAGCAAACAACATTCAGTACATTCACAATCCATGAGCAAAGAAAACTCTAACAAAGAACTCCTACAGCTGATAAATAACTTCAGTAATGTGGCAGATTACAAGATC
>LOEQ01009562.1:8107-35863 GCA_001685075.1 Bramus lutescens
TTATTATTATTATTATTATTATTATTATTCTGTTGTAATCTTTTTTGCTAATTTCTGATTATGTAATTTTGGGTCCTCTTTGTCTTTATTTGGTAAGTTGGGCTAAGTTTCTGCCAATCTTGTTTATCTTCCCAAAGAACCAGCTTTAAGATTCATTAATTCTTTATATTGCTTTCTTGGTTTCCAATTATTTGAATCAAGCTCTAATTTTTTTTAAATTATTTCTTTCCATTAATTGGTTTTGGATTTGGTTTGTTCTTGTTTTTCTAGCATCGTTATTTATTTTCTAACTTAATGCCAGGTACTTATAGGTATATATTTTTCTCATAGGATTGCTTTCAATGTATCCCAGGGTTGTTTCTTGTGTTGTGTTTTCATTTTCATTTAGTTCTGGAGAATTTATTTTTTGAGACAGGGTTTTTTTATGTAACAGTCCTGGCTGTCCCAGAACTCACTCTGTAGACCAGGCTGACCTAGAACTCAGAGATCCACCTGATTCTGCCTCTTGAGTGCTGGGGTTAAAGGTCATGCACTACTAACACCCAGGTTCCTGGTTAAATTCTGCCTCCGCAAATGTCCCTGGTCTGGATCTGCTCCCATTCCTGCATAGCTTTCCGTCTCATGCCCGCTCTGACGTAGGTCACAGGCGCAGTCCAGCTCCCATGGAGCTCGCCACCTCAGGCCTCCTCCACCCTAGGTCGCTGGCCCAGTCCTGCTTCCACAGATGCCCCTGGTCTGAATCTGCTCCTGCTCCTATGGAGTTCACTGCCTCAGGCCCACTCTGGCCCAGGTCGCTGGCTCAGTCTTGCTTCTCTGGAGTTTGATGCCTCAGGCCTGCTCTGGCCTAGGTCGAGGCCACAGATATTTAAAGTTATTACTGAAATGTATATGTTAATTGTGGCCATTGTGTTGTTGTAGACTTTTGGTATTGTTGTTTGTATTTTCATTGGTACTTATGAGTTTTTATTTCTTTCCTCAGTCTCTGCTGTGCTCATTCTTCCCTTCAGGCCAACATAACACTCCTGTATTTTCTTTAGGTTTGGTTTGTTGTATACAAAATTTTTAGGCTGTTTACATCATGGAAGCTTTTTATTTCTCTTTTAATTATGGCAGATAGTTTTGCTGGGTATATTAGTCTAGCCTGACCATCATCGTCTTTTAGGACTTGAAATGCATTGCCCACGGCTCTTCTGCCTTTCAAATTTTCGTTTGAGTAGCCAGATCTTATTCTGTCAGATTTCCTTTTATATGTGACCTGTGCCATTTCTCTCAAAACTTTCAGTATACTTTCTTGGTTGTGTACACTTAATGTTTTATCTCTGATATACTGTGGAGATTTTCTTTTCTGGCCTTGTCTATTTTGTGTTCTGTGTGCTTTTTGTATCTGCATTGGTGAGTCTTTCCTTACTTTGGGAAAATTTTCTTCTATGATCATGTTGAAGATCTGGTCTATGCCATTGACTTCGGATTCTTCTCCCTCATCTATGTCCATCTATAATTTGAAGGGTTTTTTTCTTAGTGGCCGACATTTCCTGTGTGTTCCTTTCCTGTACTATTTAAATTTTTTCATATTCCTTGACTATTTGGTTTAGAGCTTCTACTTTATCTTTTAATCTGAACATTCTATTTTCTGCTTGATTCTTTCTACTTTAAGGCTTTCCTTTGAGTTTTCTGGTTGGGTTATTGGGTTTTTCAATTTGTTCCTCATTTCAGCATGAGTCTTCTTCAATGTTTCTATTTCCTTATTGAATTCTATTCTCAGGTCTTGGATTGTTCTTACATTTCCATCTGCCTTAATCATTTCCATCAGCTGTAAGTTAGTATTTTCTTGGATGTTTATTCAGATGTTTATTCTCTTTAAGTTCTTTCTCCTTAATTTTACTGAGCCATTTCTTTGTCTTCGTTAATTTCCTTAAATTCTTTGATGAGGTTTTTGATAGTTCTTTTAAATTCTGTGTCCTTGGATTCATTTTGGTAATTCTCACTGCTAAACATTTCCACAGAACTTGGAAAGGTTTTGGAAAGTAATGACAACCTGATCTTTCATGTTAGTATTTTTGCAATGAGATCTGGGCATGTAGACTTCTTATGTTAGTTGTACATCTGATATGGATAGAGCAGTTTGGAGCAGAAGAGAGGATGTGTGGGTTGGTTGGACCTAGATGCTAGAAATGGCTTGAGTGTAATAAAGTCAGGTGTACAGAGGGGACTTGGCTGGTGTTACCAGATGTGCCTCCTGGTTCAAGCCTTGAGTGTAGGGGTAGGTCTGATAGATACAAAAATTGGATGTGGTGTGGTAGGGGTCTTTGGGTCACAGAATAGGTAGGAAGGTGTACTGTGGATTACAGAATAGGTAGGGAGGTTCCTAGAAAAAGCATATAGAGCAGCAGAGGTTGGGATGAAGGATCCTACATCTTAGATCCTTAGATGTAGGATACAAGCTAGATCTGGAGAGCTTGGGACATCCACTGTGCTAGACCTTAAGAGGAGAATGTAGATTAATCTGGGTGGAGATGTTGTGTGCAGTCACTTGGAATACAGTTCCTCTTGGGAAAGGCTTGGTGGAAGGTTTAGAACATGTGTCCATGGTTGTGTTCCAGTTTTTTTTTCCTCATAGGAAGCCAACCCACACTTCTATCCAAGGGTTCTGAGCTAAGAACTAGATTTGGTCTGCAAAGTAGATGAGAGGTGATGCTTTCCCATTACAGTGACCTGGAGCTTTTCGTGAAGTAATATGTCATTAGTCTGTCTGTATAATTCTTTATTGTTGTTATTGTTTGAGTCAGGGTTTCTCTTTGTAGTCGTGGCTTTCTCGGAACTCACTCCATAGATCAGGCTGGCCTTGAACTCACAGAGACCCACCTGCCTCTGTTTCCTGAGTGCTGAGATTAAATGCATGTGCCACAACCATCTAGTGGTCGTCTGTATATTTCATTCCTGCATACAGGTTGAAAACCTTTAAGATCAAAGTCTGGAATGTGAAGTGTTCCAAAGTTAAACAGTTCACACCCAACCTTATATAACAGGCCATAGACTAAAGGCAGGCTAACAAATTATATAATACCACCTACAGGCTAGGCATGTAAGCTGCGTATAAAATGGGAATATTGTTGCACTTATATCATTTGAGTTTTTTGTTTGGTAAGGAGACTAAGGTTATCAAAAAAGAAAGAAGAAAGGAAAAATGGTAAGGAAAAATGAAACTATTCACGGTCAGGCTTGAGAAAAGTATTTAAGAATTAAGTGTATGAGAATCTCTGGAACTTTTCCAGGATGTAAGAAACTGCAGAGTAGATAGAGTCTTATAATTTGAGTTGGGTCCTATTAATTTTCTTTAGATATCTAAAGTAAATAGTGGAATTCACTGTGTCTGTTTACTGCAGAGCACCTCTTTAAATGTAAGTCTGCATTATACTGATTGATATGGCTCCTTGGATATTTTGCAGCTGCCCAACTTGGATTTATTCACAGATGTCTACCATAAGCTGGGTTCTGACTTAAGTTCTTTATGTCCCAGTCTTCAATTCTCCAAGTTATTTCACACGCAGCTGTCACAGCCAAGCTGTCCCTTATCTTAAGATAGATAGTGTTGGAAAAGAAGGAAGAGCTTTGTAAAAGGTACCTTAGATTAGGCGCCACCAGCACCACTGACAAAGCCACTGCAATTATATTGTATTGACTTTTACCTTAGGTTCTTTCACAATGCCTCAACCCAAGAATCAGCAGCATACAGTCCTTCCAAGGCTTGGATGGAAGGAGACACTTTTAAGTTCCTCTTGCTGGCAGGGTTGGGTTGCTCTCTGATAATTGTCTGAGGCTTGTTTCTCTTCAGCTGCTTGAAGAAGGCTTTCTCTGATTCCTTTCCGTGTGAGTCTTTTATAGTGCATTTCATAATACAGTATGGGTGCCATCAGACTGAGCAAGCAGCTGGGCAAGGAAAAAGTTGGCTTGCAAAAGTGGAGTGCTTATATTTCTGCAATAATTCACCCAGTAGACACAGTCCTATCCTAGTAGGTTCAACTCACACTGCCATGGTTGGCACTTACAAGGATAGGAACACCGGGATCGCTGGGGGGCATTTGGAACAGTTTGCCTACATGCATGTTCTGGCACAATCTAGGTAATGCTAGGACTCAGGAGGTTGAGGAAGAAAGGCCATGAGTTTGAGGCCATTCTGGCCTACATAGAGAGTGTCTTTAGCTTCAGTCTCCAGCTACATAGGGAGACCCCAGTGTCAAAAAGCAAAGCAAAACAACCACAATCACAACAACAAAAATAAATAAACAACGAATCTATCAGTCTGACCTTGAAGATTCTGATTACAGTTGTTGACTGAAGTTTCTGTCCTGCCCAGTTTCTGCAGCCTTTAAGTCCCAAAGAATTACACAGAGGTCTACATTAATTATGAACTGATTGGCCTATTAGCTCAGGCTTCTTATTAACTCTTATAACTTACATTAGCCCATAATTCTTGTTTGTGCTAGCCACGTGGCGAGGCAGTCACATCTTGCTTACTCTGTGTCTGGCTTCTTCTGTGTCTGGGTGATGACTGCAGACTGAAATTTCCCTCTTCCCAGAATTCTTGTTGCCCCACCTCTACTTCCTGCCTGGTTTTCCCACCTGTTCTTCCTGCCTGGCTACTGGCCAATCAGCATTTATTTAAAATACAAGTGACAGGGNAAATTTCCCTCTTCCCAGAATTCTTGTTGCCCCACCTCTACTTCCTGCCTGGTTTTCCCACCTGTTCTTCCTGCCTGGCTACTGGCCAATCAGCATTTATTTAAAATACAAGTGACAGGGTACAGACCATTGTCCCACAGCAATTAGTAGTGATGAATAACTATTATCAATAGTTAATGATAAGAAACTGACAGAAGAATAATCAGAATATCATGTGTAATTTTATAAAAACAATACTAGTTATCAGATTTTGAGTCAACTGCTCTTAGATATGCCTCCTTATGATAAAATCTAATGAGTGATTATTGTTCAGATATGGCCAATACTTTCAGTACTTTTAGCACAAGTATTATTTTGTTGCAGCTATATGCTTCATGACTTAGAAGTCAACATTGACTTTCTTCTATGGCAGGGTCCATTTTACTAATTTGATGTACAGAGTGAAACTTTTATCTCTTGATATTCAAAATCTGTGAAGCTCCACAGAGTTAACAATAATCTATATAAATAATACATGAATTAGATTATAGAAGTAGAATGTGGAAATCTATCAGTGGATTTCTATAAAGGAGAATAATTCTTATCTCCATTCTCTTATGAGAAAAAAATCAGAAATTTTTATTCTTTTCTTTATCTTCATCATCCAGAAAAACCTTTCCTGTATTTAACGGATGAAAATGATTCTCCTATTTTCTAATATATTTGCTGTTTTATATTAAACATGTAGCCTTTGTGTGTGGAATGTGTGCACATGTGTTTGTGTCGAGGTAGGTGGCTGAGAGGGGAGAGACCATCTTTTCCTCATTTCTGAAATGTTCTTGTAGAGTCAGTATGACACATTCAATTCTTTCAGTCCACTTTTTGGGACAGAATGACCCAGTAACTTAGGATGAGGAAGCCTAAACTGGCCACAGTCAATACTCTTTTCCTTATGTAGGGAGCCTGCTCATCAGAAGCATATATAATGTTTTCTTTAATATAAACTTTTTTCCAGAATAACTGGCATTGAGTTAGGGTTATATCTCAGTGCTTAAGTACCTGCTTGCATAAGACCCTGTGTTTGATCCCCAGCACCACAAAACAGGGGGGTGATGTGTGGTAACTAAAGTTTTCTAACATAGCTCTAAGTCTTATTCTTCAAATATTCAAAACATGACTAAAGGAAACAATGTCTTTTGTTGGGCTTCCTGGAACACCAATGCAAAGGTTTTGTGGTTTTGTTTGTTTGTTTCATTAGGTCTCATAATCATCTTGGGAGCATATTCAACTCAGAGGATGAAATGACAATTCAAAGGGTAAAATTCATGATCTAATAAAATGACTTTCCTCCATAGAATCAGAGAAGCCTTAGATAGAGGGTGGATGTCCAAATAACCATGGGAGACCCCTGCTGGGTAGAGCAAGAACTGGAAGCACTCAGTTCCGGAGATATGTCAGTCTCCTCTCTATCCATCATGTGTTATAACCTGTATCGCTGACTAACACCCTTGAAATCAAGCAGTAGAAAAGCCCTGGGGTTGGATGGATTTCTGAGTCGATGTCTTCCCACACTGCAGGTTTTGAGACATCACCGTCTACCGCTCACTCTTTAGCCCTCAAATAAGGTAATTTCTAGAGACAATTCAGAACTTTGTTTCTTTTGATTTTAGATTTATTTGTCTTATGTGCATGAATGTTTTCCTGCACGTATGTAAGTGCATCACATGCATGCCTCATGCCCAAGGAAGTCTGAAGAGGGCATGGTTTTCCTGAAACTGGAGTTATGGAGGTTTTGAGCTACCGTGTGTGTGTGTGTGTGTGTGTGTGTGTGTCAAACTGAGCCCCAATCTTCTGCAAGAGCAGTAAGTGCTCTTAGTCACTGAGTTGTCTTGACGGCCCCGTTTACTAATTTCTAAAACAATAGGCCAGGGAAGGATTTCAAAACAGTGCATAGTGTTGGGGGTCAGAAAACAATTTTTCATTCTTGCTATCTAGTCTTTTCTCTGCTTCCTCCCCCAGAAGGACACTAAAGTGCAATCTTGATCCGCTGGCGTCTCACTTGCTTTGATCTGTCAGAGCCTTTTCACTTCAGACGGCCTTGATCTGGCAGTACTGAGCTCTAAAGACACAAGCTTCAAAGTGGGATTTAGTCACCCTGAGAGAAACCTAGTCCCCTCTCCCTTACTCCCTCTCATTTGGGGCAAGTTGCTTAACTTGTCTGATCCCCTTTCCTCATCTGCAAAGTCACATGATACGCCTTATGGTGTACCTCACAAAGGTGTTGCAAGACACGTGTAAAGTAGTTGACACATCCATCGGTGCCATCTGTGACTGTGTCTTAGAACTTCTACGGTCTAGACATTTAACATCTTTCAATCAAGCAATGTTTCCACACTTTATCTCAAACTAGTCCATGCAGAGCCAGAGCCGGAGTGGGAGGGTTAAGTTGAATGATTTGCAGGTTCAAGCATGACCCTGTGTGATAGAACATGGAGCTCACTAAAGGAATTAGGGCTTTGGAACTTGGTCTGAAGGAATCTGGCCTCTTGGGAAGGCGTTGTTCTAAAGTCAACAAATGTGTTGACCTAATTGTGCCTGAGGAATTGTGGGAGAAGGGTGAAGAAACAGAGTTCTGGCTGACTTCATCTCCGCCCCCTAAACTGTAAAACACAAGAAAGGTGAAAGGAGAGTTCAGAATGTGTCAAGGACATGCCAGCTGTGGTTGTTACAGCTGTACAGTTGTCAGCCAAAACTTAAGATGACTTCAGAAATCGGGAGTGCAGCCGCATTATAGCAGACAATGTCAAAATCGGCCCAGGACCTTTCAGCCTATATAAAAGGCAGATAAAGCCATCTCAGATGATTTTATGTATCATTTGAAAGGGATTCTAATAGATGTGGGATATAGCTTACTGAGGGAGTTAAATGAAGCAATCCTAGCTACAGCCAATCAGCTATGCTCCTACCTGGTGTGACCTGGGGAAAGGTGGGTTTCACCATCAGCTGCTAGCAGATGAAAACGCAAGCACAAACAACCTCATCACTGTTATTTCTTTTATCATGCTCAAATATGACTTGCAGGCATCTTGCAGATGTGCAAATCTGTGTTGAAATGGAAACTTGGACTCTAGGCTCCACTCTTACATGAATATATGTAGATGTGAATTTTTCCCCCCAAACAGGGTTTCTCTGTGTAACAGCTTTGGCTGTCCTGGAACTCAAGTTATAGACCAGGCTGGCCTCAAACTCACAGAGATTCGCCTGCCTCTGCTTCCCAGTACTGGGATTAAAGGCATGTGTCACTACACCCAGCATGAAATTATTATTTAAAGTTATTTAAATTGTTATTTTCTTCACTGGTTTTTCCACATTTAGGTCAGTGCTTTTTAAAGTGTTTGATGTTAAAAAAAAATCGTGTAGAATACTTGCTAAAACTGCAATGGGTTGAGTCCTCCTGCCTTCCCACTTGTGCTGAATTAGGAGTCATTGAAGTAGGAGAGCTGATTCTGTATTGTTAGGTGCTGTACTCAGATCCAAGTTTTGTAACGTGACTGAGGGGGTTGTTCAAAATAGAGTGATACAAGGTCACCAGAAAGTCAATGAAGGCACTCTAGAAAAGTCCCACCTCCCCTATCTTTACCCTCTCTCAAAGACTCAAAGTTACATTCAGTCACACCAGGTCTTAATAAGGGAAGAGAGGGAGAGGGACTGCTTCTCTTGTGCTTTTGTCTCAATGTGGGATGACCCTCTTTTTCTTACATCTTTACTTGGCAAATAAATGACAAATCTAGTTGATGTTTTTACGAACTGTTTACTTGACCCTTTATTTCTTTCAGAGTCAGGGCATGAAATCTGCCCAGACATAAGACCCCTTCCTTGAAAAGTTCAAAAGTCGGGATATATGTTATGGTATCTATAAGCAGATTTATTTCAGAACAAATTGAAAAGTTAACCTTAATTATTATTTGGAGCTATTGCTTAAAACATAACAAAACAAAATTCCCTGGCTTTTTTGGTCAGGCACGACCAGGATTCAGCATAAACTGTGATAGCCAAAACTTGAATCAGAAGGCCATCATACAGACTCCCTTATCAATTTTCCTATCTTTTATCTCTTGCAGTTAGGTTTTTTGTTCTATATCTAATGGATACAATGCCTACACCCATGGTGAGCTGGAGGTAGGTTCTATGTGGGTCATGCTGAAATTAGCAGGGTTTGGGTTGGGGATTGCTCACTAACAGAGTACTTAGCCAGTATGCACTTATCCAGTAGGCACTTAGCCAGAATGTGATCTGATCCCTATGGCTAAGAGAATGAAAAGAAGAGAGAGCAGGGCTCAGTGTACCCAAAATACACTGGGGGAGATGCTGTTTAATACAGAGCCCTCTGTCCTCTTCCCAGAGGTCAACTGAACAGATCTAAAAGAAGCTTGAGTAACTTTCATTTTTAAACAAAATACCCCAGTGATTTGGCACACAAGATCGGTGCATCTCACTTAGGAAAATAACGACCTAAATGTCCACAGGCATATAAGTGAAAACACTAGATGAACTCTCTAGGAACATAATTCTTAGTTGTCAACAAGTCCTAATTATTTAAAAAAAAAAGCCCTTTTAATGCTTTCTGTGGATTAGTAAAAGTGTTAAGAGTGAGCCTTTTGACAGGCCCTTCCACTCAGAGGCATCACCTTAGCAGCCAAAGAGGACCATCACGACATGGATGAAGACATATGTGCTCCTGTTATGACCATTCCAGACAGCCTGTAACAACCCTGGGAAGCAGCAGGTTAAACAAAGTGACTTGTGGGGAATGTTAGATGAACCTGATTACCCATCGCTATTCTCAGTCAGGTCAGAGGGTAGCACTTCCAAAAGAATGTCCATCATTAGTTCAAACACAATCTTTCATTTGTGCAAATGATGGTATCGTAATTACCACAGCCCCTCCTGGCTATGTAATTAGACTGTTCAGCTCACTTTTCCAGTTAGCTAGGAGACACCCTTCCATGCCATTCCTGGTGTGGCAACACTAGACCCATTATTGTATTATTATTTGGTTGTAGGAAAGGGCATGGTTGAGACAGGATCTTATTCAAGGCTAGTCTCAAACTCCTTGATGTACCCAAGATTGGCTTTGAACTCCTGATCCTCTCCTCTCCACCTCTCACTCACCCAGTGCTTGGATTGCAAGTGTGCAGCACCATGCCTGGCTCAGCATTAGGCCCATTAAAATTCTTCTCTTGAGTGAGATTTTCTTGCCTGCTTTTGATCTTTTTCATTAGTAGATGCCATGAAAATGGGCTGACCTGTTAAAGAAAAGAGAAGATGGCAGAAACACCAAGGGAGGGGGTAACAGAGGCCATGATGGTGGTGGCAGGCGAACAACTGAAGAGCACCAGAGAGCAGCGAGGGCAGGAAGCTCAGTCAGCAGAGACAGAGAAGGCGACAAAAAGTTGAAGACAAGACACTGCAGGCCCTGGTCACTAGAAGTTTCTGGGAGCTGCCATGCCTTCAGGTGCAAGTGTCCTACATCCTGACCCTGGAAGACACCACGACAGTTGCCGTTGAAGACAAAGGGCCCAACAGCCCAGGTATAAGAGCTATAGCACTAGCATCTAAGAGCTGGGGGTCCAAACACTTGAGACCTGCTCAGAAGCTATTACTTCAATAAACCCTGTATGATGTTACCTGCTGGCCCCATTTGCCACAGCTGGAACCAAGGATTCGAAGAGCCAGCTGCTGCAGCAACAGCTACCTAGTGGTTAAAGTCCAGCCTGATATGCCTCCAGCCTGAATGCCTAAAATTGTAAGTCTGACTGCTAAAGGCTGGAACAATAGACCTTTAGCTCTTGGGGCTTGACACTGTAAACCTCTGGGTTTGCCAGTCCAGCCCTGAGGCCTTGGGCACTGAAAGGCCTGGGACTGCCAACATAGAAGAGCTCCATGCCAGCACTTGAATTCTATCTGGGTAGAGCAAAAAGATGCCATGTTATGGCTGGTAACAGTTTATCCTTACTGATGCATATTTAAGCTGAATTTCTCCAAGTGGCAGGGCTATCAGGTGAAGCCTGGACAGCTGTGACTAAGCCATGGAGAGGCACTTTTGGTGAGGACTAATATCCACCTTTCAGGAGAAGTTTTGGGGTGTTCGAGGATAATTTATTACTTCCAAGGTGGATTGATAATGAAGTATCTCACCTTGCTTTTGCCTGGGTCTCTTTTGTACACACTGGCTTGTCAATCTCACATGCACATTGTGTGTTGTGAAAACCTTGGCTAACATAGGTGTCATCATCATGGTACGGTGCAGCCTAGCTTTGGATTTTCACTGCTGGCAGAACTGTGAACCCAATCACATCTATAATAATAATAATAATTTATGGATTTTTCTGTGAGTAAAAATATTTTTATAAATAACTGATATGGAGAACTGTCTATGAAGATTGCAAGGACAAGAATAATCATATCTAATTGCAGATGGAGAAGTTAAGGCACAGACAAGTTAGAAATGGCCTCTAAGCTGATCAAGAAGAAATGAGGCTTAAGTGCTGGATTTTCAGGCTGTCCCCACCTCATTCTGAAATACTGATGAGAGCCTTTTCTCCTATATCTTACAGATCAGAATACAAATTCCTTTTTAGAACCCAACTCTAGGCTTTTAAAGGAGAGCATTGCTGTCAGTGGGGCTCAAGCTCTGGAGGAGATCAAAGAGGCTTTAGCCAGGGTTCTTCGACCAAATAAAGCAAACATTGGGAGTGTCATTTCTTTCCCTAATTAGCTACCATCACCTTCAGTAGAACCAGAAAATGCAGTAAAAAATACGGTAAAAGGGCAAACCCAGTGAGCTAAGGGGTGCCAGGAAGGTCTTTAGGAAGCGGGTACCTCAAACAGGCTTAAGGTGAAGATTCTTGGAGGGCACTGTAACAAATCCCGTGTATGTTCATGGTGAACTATGTGAGGAAAGACTCCATGACGCCTAGGTGCTAACGCACACTCCTCTGGGTGTGAAATCACTCACAAGTGACATTTGATTGAAGATTTAAGGAAATATTTCTCCCCATAAATCAGATTTGCCATTCAAAGTGTTGCTTCACATAGGAAAATGTCTTATCTCTAAATACCCTGCCCACTATACGCTGCTAACAGGTTGTGGAGTTCTTGTTTTCTTTTGTTTTGTTTCTGGTTTCATTTCAGACGAATGGCTTAGAATTTAAGGGAACTCCAGAGGAATTACAAACAGTAAAGTCTAGACATACTTACCAGAAAAAAAATCCTACAAAATCTGCAAGGAATTAGTACTGAAGCTAATTGAATATTTAGAGGAGATGTTGGCGTATTGAAGGTCATATAAGGGTTTTGACAGCTATTTGTCAGTTGAATAACAATGTTAAGTCTTTGGAGCATACCTTTACCACATCATCAGAAACTACACTGAAAGTGAACATGAAAACCAATGAACCATTTACAATAGGAAAGACGTGGAACCACATTAGGTGCCCATCAACACATGGATAGGGAAAATATGGCGCATATACACAATGGAGTTTTACTCAGCCATAAAGAATGAGAATACATCATTTGCAGAAAAATGGATGGGACCTAAGATCATCATGTTAATTAGAAACAAGGCAGGCACCACTCAAAAAAGAAATAAAACAAATATTGCATGATTTCTCTTGTATATAGAATCTCGATACAAATATAAGTATGTACATGTGACATGAAAGTAGAAGAAGGACTCTTAGAGAAGCAGAAGTGTTGTTATTTGCTTTTTACTTTTTTACTTTTTGAGAGGGAGTCTGCTATCCAGCTCCCAAATAAACCACATATGGAGGCTGATTATTACTTATGAATGCCCGGTCTTAGCTTGGCTTATTTCTTGACAGTTTTTCCTAACTTTAAATTATCCCGCCTACTTTTCACCTCTGGGCTTTTATCTATTTCTATTGTTGTATACCTTTCCTTGTTTCTTACTTTGTGGCTTGCTGTGTGACTGTGTGGCTGGCCCCAGAACCCCCACCTTCTCTTTCGTTCCTTCTTCTTCGCCTTCCAGATTTCTCCTTCCATTTATTCTCTCTGCCTGCCAGGCCTGCCTATCCTTCCTCCTGCCTCACTATTGGCCAGTCTCATCTATTAGACCATCAGGTGTTTTAGGCAGGCAAAGTAACACAGCTGCACAGAGTTAAACAAATGTGACATAAAGAAAAGTAATGCCTTAAAATATTTGACTACAGAGGGGAGGTCTGAAGGACAGGGGAGGAGAGAACAAAGAGAGGGTAATGGGAAGGGAGAAAAGCCAAAACATCTGTTTTCTATTATATGTAGAATCTGGGTTCACACACACACACACACACACACACACACACACTCACACACACGCACACACACTCTCACACACACTCACACACACACTCACATGCTCACACACACACAAAATCAGAAGAGGGATAATTATTTGAGGGAGGAAAGGGACCAGTAGGAATGAGAACAGAGTTACAGAAAGGTAGTAATGAGCAGAGGACAGGAGCAAGTTACAGTAACATATATATGAGAATGTCATAACAAAATCCTTGTTTTGTACGCCAACGCTAACTAAAAACTGAAACAAAACACCCACCTATTCTGAGTATTCTAATATTTAAATTTTGTTTATTTGAAAACCATCGTTTTCTGATTAAGCAAGTGCAGTTGATCCTCTTTGCCTGTGAGTTCTGTTTCCATGAACATGACCAATCTTGATTTAAAATAGATGTAAGGACCAGGTATGGTGGTGCATGGTTGAATATTAGCACTTGAGAGGCAGAGGCGGTAAATCTCTATGACTGAAAGGCCAGCCTGGTCTACATAGTGAACTCCAGGCCAGCTAAGCTCAATAAAATACTGTTTGGAAGAAATATATACAATACAATGAATGCCATTTTATCTAAGGAACTTGATACCAAGGGTCAATTGTTTTATATTACCATTAGAAAATTAGGAAACTGAAGAAAATTACAACAGAAGAAAGTATTCATAGCACTATCACTAAGGGAGCTCTGAGTAAAATATATTACATATGTTATTACCAATTACATATTATATGCCATGTATTTTATATATAGTGTGATAGAATATGCAACAGTATATAGCCTATAATAATGCTATGTACAATTTATGAATATGTAGTAGTTAATATGTTCCATATTGATTATAGTACTGATTATAATTATATGATACATGAGTAACATATGTAGCACAAGGACATTAATTATTTATTATATGTATGTAGCTTCATCCTATGTAAGCTAGGAAGATAGTATTTAAATAGACACTACACAGCTCAAGACATGGGGCATACCAACGCTTTGGGTTCCTTGAGAACTTTTCCCCATCCTGTTCATCTGCATCTCCCACAGAGATCATTGCTACTACAAAGTCAGGTTTGTTTGTTTGTTTGTTTGAGACTGGGTTTCTCTGTAGCTATGGAACCTGTCCTGGAACTCTTGTAGACCTGGCTGGCCTTGAACTCACAGACATCTGCCTGACTCTGCCTTCCTGAGTATTGGGATTAAAGGTGTGTGCCACCATCACTAGGCACAAAGTCAGGTTTTTAACTTATTTTATTTTGAGTTTTACCATATACAAATACATTTTAGATAATATATTGTTCAGAGTTTTGTGGTTTTGAGATTTTGTTAAGATGCTTTCTAAGATTCACTGGTGTTGATGTCTTCATTCTTTTTCTTAGTTATGAGACAGACTACACATAAAATATCTCGGTGGGATGAATTATTTTGATGAGCACTTAGGCTTATTTTCTCATAGAAAGACAACCGGATTATTTGTGTTTCAGGGCAATTATGAGCAACATTCTGCCTGTGTCCTGGTGCTAATGCGTAGGCAGTTCTTTAGGAATGGGATTACTGGAATTTAGCATGTGTGTTGTATTTAGGAACCACTTCACAGTGTGTTCTCACAGTGCTTTGTATCAGTTTAGATTCTCCCTAGTGGCATGTGCCAGTTCCTGCCGCTCTCTTCTTGAGAACTTGGTGGCTTGGTTCCTGAGTTTTACGTGGTCGCGAATCTGCTGAGTATGAAATTGCATTTTATTATGGCTTTAAATTGCATTGCATCTTTGAACCTTTAGAATAATCAATTCTATGTGTGTGGTTATTTTGCCTGCATGTTTGTCTGGGTACCACTTGCATGCCTGGTGCTGGAAGAGGCCAGAAGAGGGTGTCAGATCCTCTGGAGCTGGAGTTATAGATGGTTGTCGCTCACTATATATGCTGCAGATTGAGCCTGGATCCTTTGGGAGATCAGCCAGTGCTCTTAACCCGTGAGCCATCTCTCCAGTAACCTGCCGCTACTCCTTTTTAAATGATTCCAGTCTTATTTTTTCTTCTTCAAAATGCCCATGTAAACCCTTTAAAATTGAATCATTAATAGTTTCCTTATTGATATTTAGCTATTCTTTATATCCAAGATATGAATATTTTCCTAGTTATACATGTTTAAAGTATCTTCTAATTGAAAAAGAGAATTGTGTCTTTGGATAAATGCAAGTCCTTAATTGTGTTATTTTACTGCTATCTTTTTTGTGTGGTAATTTGATGTCTCAAGAAATCTTCCATAAAGTTTACTTTTGTTGCTTTATTTGTGGGGAGCGTCTTGCATAAGCCATCACATATTTGTGCAGGTCAGAGGTCAGCGTGCTGCACTCGAGGCTCTCCTCCTACCCTGCGGATGGCAGCAGAAGGCACCCACACCTTTTGAGCTGAATTGCTGGCCCCAAGGATTCTTTTCTTGTCCTGAATTTATAAAATTATCTTCTTACCTTAAATTGATAGTTTTTTTTTAAATAAGGGCGAGAAGGAATAGCTAAATATGTTCTACAATCTATTGTGTGTCAACCACCGCATAGAATTTTATAATAGGCTGACCAGCAGAGTTCATCCACACTTAGGATGCTAAATGTCAGAAATAAGGACGATGTGTAGGGGCTCTTGTGATGCCTTCTTTTGACTTGCTTCTGTCCTCTAACCAAGTCTAGACAGAAGGACTTCAGAGGGACTTCTTGGCTGGAGGTTTGCCTTGTGTCCTTTGCACTTAGGGTCACAGAAGACTGACGTCTGATTCACGCTTGGGAAAATGAAGGGGTGCAAAGCCATCGTCTCTGATGATAGAGCAAAGGAAATGATCAGTGTGCACTATTAAGATTTGTTCAGACAAAAAAATGTTTCTTATGACCTAGGTACAGGCTGTGTTCAAAAGGGAGGCAGCCTGGCAAATCCAGACCAGACGGTATAAACTGTGAGCAGGCCTCAGCAGAGAAGAAGGAAGTGGATGTCCTCACTCCGAGTTCCAAAGATTAAAGAATCGTAAGAATAGGATACATCCTCCCAGATCACGTGAACTGAGGTGTACGTCAGATCCTGGTGGCGAGTCAAGTCTCCAAAATCCTTACAAGACCACTTATGGAGAACTAAGGTGAAAACAGTGGCAGATCCCAGGCTACACAGATGCCTCAAGATAAAGGTGCTTAGAAATTCATTCGTAACATTTGATTGCAAGTCATCTCCAGGTGGAAGTGAACTGTGTTAAAGAAATCATTGATCACACTGCTACAATATTGTGTAGCAATATTGTGTAGACTTTTTCCTTTTTCTGATAGGCAGAGGAATCTTTGCCGCAGGTTCTGATAGTGGAGAACACAGGTTGGGCTCAGGTATGCGTGTAGCGTGGACAGTGAGAATTGAGATCAGGGGCCAGTGGGTAGAATATTACTAAAGTAGCAAGAGTAAAGGAGGGTATGATGTAATCAGCGCAAAAGGATTCTTACTGAATTTAGGCCAGTGTGGTAAGACATAGCTGTGGGGAGATGGAGGAAGAGGGGCTAGGTCGGGTGTTGAGAGAGGTCAGGTGTCCACGATTGGAGATGTTCTGCTATGCAGGATTGTCAGAGATCTTTGAAAAACTAGAGATTTGAAGGAACTGTACTAACTCAGCTATAGAGCTATTGAGAAACCTGACTGAAATCTGGTCAAGGACAGAGTCTTTGTTAGGGAGAAAGCTGGGGTTTGCAGCATTAGAAGAGTCTGCCATATTATATGTTATACATAATTTATAAAGCAGCTGTATTCTATATATTGGGATCTCTTGTTTCCTGGTTTTATTCTACTGACCTTGTAGTAAAATGTGTCAAAAGAACTAAAAAGTAATGAGTTTTTGTACATATTAACATTATTTTTAATATGATTTACTTAACTATAAGCATATATACTTTAAGGAATATATGTAGCAACTGATTTTGAAACATTTTTGAAATCTAACATTCGTTCCTTCCTGCTGTCATCTCTATGTCTTCCCTACTTACTGGGTCAGCTGGAGGGGGTCAGAGTCTGTGTTTAGTTAGAGAGTGAAGAGAAACTGGACATAAAAAAACAAAATATGCACAATACAGTTTGGATGTCTCAATTCTCAAGAGGCAAATAAGATAGTCTGCCTCTTAAGAATACTGGCGTTACGCTAGAGAAAATGTGTCCTGGGCAGAAGGCTTGGTGGGGCAGGCAAAATCAGAAGGTAGAATGAATGTTGGGTAGGGAGACTGGCAACTCAGATCACGATGCCTACGATAGCTGGGTTTATAGTCTTCCTAATTGCATGGCTTGTGTTTTATCTGTCCCAGCCAAGGCCAGCCAACATTGATTGACTTTTTGATCTTTACTTGTATAACTAGCTTGCAGTTGATTAACTAGGTCTCAAGTCTGACCTTCCATTAAAAATAAAACATATGATATTGCTCTTTGTTAGAGAACCAGTTTTGATTTTATGACTTTTAGTGCCTGTGCCTCAAGGGTCAGTCTGTAGGACACTTAATAATGGAGCCACAGTCTGAGGAAAATGACTGCAGGTGGCTTCATCCTTGTACAACTACCACAGTGTGTCTGCACTACAACCTACATTTTATATTATAGTCTATGTCAAGGCCTCAAACCTGTATAGTCAGTGATTGTACTGAATACTATAAGCAATGTGTTAGTGTTTCTAAACATAGAAAAATGCAGTGAAAACACAAAATATAAAGGCACACAATGGCACACCTATGTAGTGCATCCACCATGGACTGACCCTCCAGGTCTAGAAGTTTCTCTGTGGGAGTCAGTGGATGTTAGACAAGTGAATGTCCAAGTCTAGGATATTATATGTTACTACTTTAAAAAAAAAAACAATGCTTCACTATGTAGACCAGGCTGGCTTCAACCTCACTGAGTTCTGCCAACCTCTGCCTCCACAGTGCTGGAATTCAAGTGTAACCTGCCACAACCAGCATCTTCATGACTTTTGAGGGAAGAATGTCTTCTTGACTTTGGGTTAAGGATTCTCACGTTAAAAAGAAGGAGCAATCTGCTTGGATAACATTCTTCCTGAGACTTCAGATGTAATTTCTCTGGGAAACATAGCTGTTGTGTTTATAGCTAGTCAAATGAGCCTAAAGGAGGTAGGATGGGCTTCATCTCATACATTTGGTCACCTTAGGAGAGAGACACGAGACAATGCCGTCCAGAAAGAACATTGTATGATGAAAGCAGAACCCAGTACACCTTCATGCAAAGGAGTGCCCAGAACTGATGGCAGCACCTCCAGCTGCCAGCCACCCCAGACATCTCCTGATTGTTGAGTCTTCATTGGATCAAGAGGCCATGTGAAGGGACTGACCTGTACCGTCTTGGATTGTGTAAAGACAGTCTATGATGTTTGCAAAGTGACGAAATACATCTAACAGTACATTTCTCAGTACTGCCTGTCCTTGGGTGACACATGACTGTGCTGTAAAAAAAAAAAATTATTGCATTGCGTTGTCTGGCATCAAAACTATGATTAAGCTTTTGTTGGTTTTGTTTCTTTTTCTTTATCAGCAGACACAAAGTTACATTAATTTAAAAATATTTACACGGTTATTTTAGTTATACACATCAAAGGCTATTCATTTGGCAATCTCATCAATCCAGAAACTATTAAATTGGGGGCTTTATTTATTTATTTGTTGGCTTTTGGAGACAGGGTTTCCCTCTGTAGCCGTAGCTGTCCTGGAACTCACTCTGTAGACCAGGCTGGCCTCGAACTCACAGAGANGGGATTAAAGGCGTGTGCCACCACTGCCCGGCTCGGCTGGTTTTATTATATTATTTATCTATATCAGTTTCACTTTTCTTCTTCCTTCTTTATTTAGACCGAGTCTCATGTGATCCATAGCTGAAAATTTTCTATATATCCTGGGATGGCCTTGAATTTCTGATCTGCTTTCTCGACCTTTTTAAAAGAAAGATTTCTTCTTTTTTTTTTAACGCTGTGTGTGTGTGTGTGTTGCATTTGTGTGTGTACGTGATGATGTGCTTGTGAATATGGAGTACAAGGGAGCCAGCAGCATCAAATCCTCCAGGATCTAGAATTCCATGTTAAACTGCCTGATGAAGGTGCTGGAAACTGAACTTGGGTCCCCTGGGAGAGCAGTAAGTGCCTTGAACAACTGAGTCATCTCTCCAGTGCTACCACCATGCCTTGCCTCTACCTCTTGAGTACTGGGATTATGGATGTGTGCCCTGTGCTTGACCAATTCTATTTTTAAGGCTAAAAATAACTGTTGTGTACTGCTTTCTATACATCTAACACTTCCATTTTCTCCTGTAGGATTATTTGTGTTGTATTAAGAAATACATATAAAAATATATGATTCGAACACACACTCTGAGCTGAGCACCAAAGGTCTGTTTCTTCAATTATATGCAAATTATTCTAAAATAAGACGAAGCCATGGAAAAGACTATGCTTTTTTCACAATAGCAGGTTAGGTGTAGAATGTTATGTGTGCAAGGTCTTATCATACCCTATTATTCACTTAACCCTCCTAAACAACCCACAAATCAAGCCATGGATGTGTTCTGTAATCCATGAACTGAAACTCGTGCTTGTTAGCCAAGCATAGTCACCGTTCTCAGGAACGCTCCCTTGAGCCTTTTGAGATGACATCCCAGAGCTGTCACTCTTCTTAGTTCACAAAGCAGCACAGTGATGTGTATTCACTTGTTTAGCCGTGGGCCATTTGCTTCCGTGGCAGCAGGACACTCCACTGAGTAATCCTTTATTGATGGGCATTAAGAATGCTTCGAGCTTTTTAAAATTCAAGTGAGCATGAATGTGTTAGCGATATAGAAATAAATTCCTGAGAGTGGAAAGACTATGCCAAGGGTTTAAACAAGTGAAATATTCATTGCTAAGTTATTATATCAAAAAAATAAGACTCATCTCTTCTCTTCCCAAGAGCATATGAGAACTCTCATTTCCCCATGTCATCTTCTGAACAGAGTTAGTCTGTCCTCCTGCCCCCAAGCAAACAAATTAAATCAGCCGATAACCATCACATTAGCTATTTTAATGAATATTTCTTTCCTGAGTTACATTAGTGTTTTCAACACACACACACGTTTTAATCAGTTATCACTATAAAGTGGGAAAAATAATGTGGAAAGATGTGAAGAGACAGAAATACAAATATCTCTGCATTGAGGTCATTGGTGAATGCTACTTACTTGAACAGGCCAGCGAAGAGAATTTATCAAACTTTTCAAATTAGCTTCATAAGAATGTTGCATTTTATTCTTTAATTATTTGACAGCTTGACATGGCCTCTTCTATTACTTTTTAATTTCAGCCTTTAAAAAAGCAATTTTATTTATTTTAGTGGTGTTTTCTTTGAGGCAGGGTTTCTTGCTTGTTTTGTGTATGTGTGTGTATATGTGATGCAAATGCATATGTATGTGTGTTTGCATGTCTTAAGCATATATATATAGTGCATGTGTTGGTGTGTGTGTGTACTTCTATGTGTTCATATTAAATCAGAAGTTGATGTCTGGGTGTTTGCATGTCTGTCAGCATACATATGGTGTGTGTGTGCTTGTATGTGTTCATGTTCATAAGTTGATGTCTGGTATTCTCCTCAATCACAGAACATTTTATTTACTGAGGCAGGGTCTCTCACCAAACCTGGAACTCACTGCTTCAGCTAGTCTATCTAGCCAGCTTGCCAGGTAGAATCCTCTAGTTCTGCCTCCTGAGAACTGGAATTGCAGGCAAGCTTCCACTCCACCAGGTTTTATGTGGATGCTGGGGATCTGGCCCTTAGGTTTGTGCACAGGAAGCATTTTATCTACTGAGCCATCTCTCCAACACTAAGCCCCATATGTCATAGGATGGTTATGTGTATGGGCCAGTATGAGAAACAAAGATCCTGTCTTCATTCTGAGAAGCCTGGATATTCAAAGTATAAAAATAAGGCAGTTTATCTTACAACTTTGCAATGTCAGACATCACCCCAGAGTTGTGGACACAGTGGGTGAGCACAGAGAATAGTTTGTAAACCCTGAATTCATAACCTTCCTCCATTTCCTCATTAACTGGGCAATCAGGAGGGTATAACTTTAGACACATCTGGGTCTTATTTATTCCTCTGTCGATTACATATGTCCTTTCTGCAACAAAAATTATGTGTGGCTTCATCACTACATTTTACATCTGGTTTATTTTAAAGTTTATCAGGAGCATGACCTTACCAGCAAGCTTAGCTATTAGTAATTTTCTACTCCAAACTTCTAGTATATTTGTTCATTTATTTATTTTATGGGGAGGATAGTTAAACAAACAGACATTTCCAAGAGTCTAGTGTTTTATGTTTATTTGTAGCTGGACATACACTATTTCAAGACACCTTTGAAAATGAAACATCAGATTTTATTTCTTTCACCTAAGACCCTTTCTCAAAAAAGAAAAAATATATGATATATTGCTATAAATTAGAATATTCTTCTTTTACCAACCACGGTTATCCTAAAATATAGATTTGATAGGAAAATCAGGACAAATGCTTTATTTCTTCCTTTATTAATTTTATAATACACAGATTTCAGCAATTTCTAAGAGTGGCCAATTATCTTTGAGAATACCAGCTTTTATATATTTGATGTAGTTCAATAGCATTGAATAATCTTAATCCAAACTAATTGAAAAGAAAGCTGAGTTCCATTTCTTCTCAGACACTGAGTGTCTGGTTTCTGTCATCTCTGAAACGCTTGGGATTCCTTGGAGGGTTCAGTCCCCTGACTCAGCTTGCAGTTTGAAGAATGACAAGGCAGCAGAGTCTTGCGCAGACTCCCTCCAGTTCGCTCTTCTTTGCCCTGCACTGAGATTCTGAACTTTATTTTGTGCTTACACAACCGTAGACTTTGGACATAACCAGGCAATCACAGTCTTTATTGGCTGAAATGTCCTCGTGTGTTGTATAACTGTAGTTTGAGTTTAAAACCTTCAAATAAAGCTGGGCCTGGTGGTGCGGGCTTGTAATTCCAACCACTCAGAAGGGTGAGGCTGGAGGATGTCAAACCTGAAGCCAGCCTGGGCTCCAGAGTGCATGGAGGGCAGGCCAGGGAACTTTGAGACACCTTGAATGAAAAAGTAAAAGGAAGGCTGGAGATGGCGCTCCAGGCAGAGCACTTGTCTAGTGTACGCCAGGCCCCAAACTTCAAACTCCAGAACCCCAAAAAGCTTTCAGGCGGTTTGAATCACAGGGAATGTGAGAAGACACCTCAGAGTGGGAGGTGCGGTGGCAAAACATTTGCGGAACTTGAAGGCCCTGGGCCTTACACAGTGGAAGGAGAGAACCAGTTCCTGCAAGTCGTGGTCCTATGAGTGCCACACTCACACTGTGATATGCTTGTGTACACACACACACACACACACGCGCACTCACAGTAATGTGTCTAAAACATTTTTAAAAGCAGCATATGAACTAAAAAACCCTAGATATCCATTGGTAAAATAATAATTTTGGGGTGTTGCTAGGCACTGCTATTCTATTTGATAAAGGGGAAAAACATTTATACTTCTTTTCCTATACAATCTATATATCAGAGTAATTTATAGAGTTGTGAGAAAAAATACAAAATGTGTTTCTATTGGATTAGCGGATCTGAAAACCTTTGGTAAACATTTCTTTTACCTATTTAGGGCAACACTAAGGGAGGCTGCATCAAAGGAATTAAGAAGTAAGGAGCCTGCAAAGACTGCAAAGCCTTCTGGGTCTAAGATTACATCCTGGCTTCAAAATGTTTTGGAGCCGTGGCCACTGGGACGTGCAGGGAGTGTAGAGAACTGAGTCAGAATCGCTAGCAAATGAGCAAACCAGCTTTGGGGGGGGGGCTGTCTGTTTCAGCGCATTCATTCCTAGGANCTGTGTGTAGCTCGCCTCTGCGCTCTGGTGGCGCGCGCAAGCTCGAGCGCGGTTTAGCCCGTGCGTCGACGACGACATTGCGCGTGCGACGTTTGCCATCAGCGGCCCGGAGAGGCTTTTGCTCTTGTCTCTAGTTTTGTTGTTTTAAACTCCCTACCGAGAAAAGCAAACAAAAGGCTTGCGGATAAGGGGGAACTAGAGGAGGAAGTTAATATAACCCTCAAGTGAGGGGCGAAGATGGAGAAAGGTGCCCAGGCTTCAGAGTGTGACAGTGATGAAACAGTGATTGAGGGGTCGGTGACAGAGAACGAACTGGAAGATGAGGAGCTGCCCTGGAGAAGGTGACCGCCATTAGGGCTAGAACCCTTGCACTGCTATCGGGCCAGGCTTTCTATAGGTTTGAGTGGAAATGGCCGCCAGCAGGACGCGGCTTGTGGGTGAGATTAGCGCCTTGGGGGACAACCGTGTTAAGAATTTACAAATATCTGGAAACAAAATGATGGTGGTGGTTTTATGGCATTAAACACACACACACACACACACACACACACACACACACAAAACTGTCTTACACCGGGGCTAAGTACTTTGGACAAGGACCCCTTAACCTCAACTTATCTCTGGCCGAAGGGATGGTTCTTAGAATTTCTTTTAAGAACTCTAATGGGGAAACAGGTTTGTATCAAACTGAAACGTGTTAAGAGAATAAGAAAGTATGGGACTGGAGAGTGAGTGGGTGGTTAAGAGCTTTACCAGAGGACCCAGGTTCAATTCCCAGCACCCACATAGTAGCTCACGACTGTCTGTAACGCCAATTCCAGGGAACTCTACACCCTTATGGAGACACACATGCAGGCAAAACACCAATACACATAAAACATAAATAATATTTTTAAAAAAGAGTAAAAACGTATTTCAACTTATCAGAACCTTTTTTGAACATATCCTCAGTGTTAGGTGCAGGAAAAAAGGTCGGAAAAAAAATATGGTCACTACCTTTGAGAAAACTAGGCCCGGAGAACCATTTGAACAGATAATTTTGATAATAATGTGTGGAGTCTACGTGTGTGGGTTTAGCAGGCCAGAGGAACTCCTACCTCAGGCAGTGTAGCTGTTTATCAGTGTTTACTATGGTTGACTTCTGAGTAGAAGCTTGAAGGTGACATAGGAGTTTGCCATGTGAGGAAAAGGTACTCCTGGGTAAGGAAGCCGAGGGATGTAGGTGTAGAGAGGTGGAACATAGCATCGAGTTATGCATTTTGGGATATATAGCAGTTATATCTTTAAGAATTGTGGAATGGGCGTGGAGTGTTAAGAGGGGATCCAGGTGAGGTTGACCTTGGTAGGATGGTTTCACAGTTTTAAGTGGAGGAGTATCCTAGTCAGATTTCTGTTTACCCTGCGTGCTTTAGACTAGGGCTTTACATTTTCATGTGCTTTTGAGTCACCTGGATCCTGTTAAATTGCAGATTCCTGTTGTATAATACTAAGGTGTGTTGTATTTGTTTATGCTGTTGGGACATTTGTTTAATGATACAAAGGTGTTTTGCTTTCTTTTATGTTGCATTTGTTTAACTCTGTGAAGTTGTGCTACTTTGCCTGTCTAAAACACCCAATCGGTCTAATAAAGAGCTGATCGGCTAATAGCTAGGCAGGAGAAAATATAGGCGAGGCTGGCAGGCAGAGAGAATAAATAGGAGAAATCTGGGAAGAAGAGCGATCTCGGCTTGAGAGGAGGAGACCTCCAGGGTCCAGCTGTACAGCAAGCCCCTTAGTAAGAAGTAATGAAAGGTATTTAGGATAAAGATAAAAGCCCAGAGGCAAAAGGTAGAAAGGATAATATAAGTTGGTTAGAAATAAGCCAAGCTAAGGCCTGGCATTCCTAAGAAAGAAAAAAACCTCAGTGTGATTTATTTGGGATCTGGGTGGCAGGCCCCCCAAAGTGCCAAAGAGAAAAGAAAAGAGTAAGAAAAACCAACTATAGATTCCAGTTCAGGACTTGTGGTTGTAGGTTAAGATCCTGTGTTTATAATGCATGTTAATTTCAAGCTCTTACTGTAGTGCCTGAGTCGTGGAGACCCCAAGAAGACCACCAGAGGCTCAGACTCACCAAAATGCAAGAAGCAAGGTTTAATTCTGTGGTACAAATTGTGATAGGCACCTCATCTCACACACCGATGCAGCAGGGGCCAGAGGAGGTGGCCCACCGTTCTTAGGCAGGATTTATAAAGGCAGAAAACCACAAATCCATTGTTATGGGCATAAAGGGTACAGGTGATTCTTTGATTGGCTCCAGTCTAGGAAACTTCCCACTCTGCTACTATCTACCTTGGGGCCTAGCACAAAATGGAGTTGGTTGTGTCCCTTCTTCCCTCCCCCTTCTTGTAGATTGACCCAAACATGGGTCTCTTATAGTTAGCTCATAGGTATCTTCTGTCCTGAGGGGTCTATAGTTCCGAGAGTGCTGCACCTTAAGTTGGATGGTCCCCAATCTTTCCTTCATAAATTGGACTAGCCTATTGAGTGTACATGGTCTGAAAGTCAGCAGTAACAGCAAGATTACCAGGGGTCCTGTCAGAGTAGAGATGAAAGTAGTTAACCAGGGTTTAAACCATCCTCGGTTGGCTTCCCTTTCTCTCTTTCTCTTTTTAAGTCCCTCCCACACACTGGCCATGGTATTCCTTAGAAGTTCCAAATGGTCTATATAGAAACAGAATTCTTCTTCCAGGGCTGCACACAATCCTCCCTGTTGTAAAAGGATTAGGTCCAGTCCCCTTCTGTTTTGTAAAACCATTTCAGCGGTGAGGAGAGGGAGTCCTGCAAGTGGGAGACTGAGGTCTCTAGGCGTTCAGTGTCAGCATCTATAGCTTCTCTCAAAGCAGAGTAGTGTTCACTTTGGGACAGAAGAGAGGCAGTTCCTGTCCCCAACCCTGCGAGGCTTGCCCCCAGGAGGATATCGAGTGTAAGGGTGCTTATGGGCTCCTTTTTTATTCTAGTTAGACCAGCATCCTATTCCATTCTATCTAGGAAACCGTGATAGTCGTGATAAAGGAGCCGGGGTACATGTCTGATGAGGACACAATATCCGTTGGAGTCCTTTAGAACTAGAGTGTGTGCACAAGGGGTTAAGTTAGAGGAGCACACCCACCAGGTGTCATTGTGGGGGATTAGGTGCCCTGCAGCGGTTGTGGGTTGTGAGGGGGATGAGTTGAAGGGGATGAGTTGAATTGCAAAGAAAAGCTTGGCAGTGGGAACTTTACCTATGCAAAGCCCTTGTCCTGTTACTTGTTCCAAGGTTAGAGAGTGTGGTGAATACTAGTGACATTCATCAGACTTCACCACTTCTCAGATAAGGCCCTGGACAGCAATTCCCTCATAATAAAGGGGAGCCACGTCTTAACAGAGCCAACAAGAGTTTGTTAGGGTTGGCCACGAGGAGTTTAGAACCACATAAGTCTTAGTCAGAAGCTCCAGGAAGGGATGCTGTTCTGGCGTCGAAGGCTTGGTAATAGCTAAAGCATCTGGGGCCCCTGTTTTAGGTGAAAGTGTGGTTAGAGCTAGTGCTGGGGCACCAGTCTCTTTGTGGGTGGGGGAGTAGGATTTGGGTTCAGTGCCTTATTGGGGCCTATTATTGATGGTTTTATCAGCTCTATCTTAAGTCGAATTACAAGGGTGGACAGGGCATGTCCCCCATATCTGTAGTATATTACACTCCAGTGTAGGCCTGATGACCATCATGTGTCCTGTCTTCCCTGATCAGTGAAAGTAATTTTTATCTGGTCTAGGTCACCTGTCCTGCAGGGCTTGTCAGGCTGAGGAAGAGGGGGGGGGCGCATACCAGACTGATCTTACATATTTAAAAGTGGCTAATTCTGGTCTACTTACAGACCATTTCCATTCCCCATCATTAGAAGTGACACAGTCCCGACTTTTGCAGAAGGAGGATCCTAGGCCTCCGCACTGCTTTCTATTCCTGATGTGAAATGGGTACATCTAAAAACCATACTTCCTGGCCTCCGCCTAGCCTGCTACCCTATAGATGTGGTTCAGGTCACGAAAGCAGAAATCTAGGTCAGGCCACCAGGTGTTTAGTGGGGCCACACGGGTAGTCTGGTACAGAGTTTTGTATGATTCTCCATCCTCGAGAACCCAAGTCAGTTTAAAGGGTACATGGGGATTGACTTTAGAAGGAGCAGAGGAAACCAGCATCAACATCAACAGGATCAGGAAAGATGCTTGAGCCGGACCTTAGGGGGTTTGTGGGGTGTTTGGATGCCTCCCAGGTCTCACTGCGATAGTCCTCTTGTAGGGAGAAGGGATAACTGGGTGGGCATGTGAATAATGGACCTAGGAGGCGATGCTGTCCACCTGGAGGGCTGTTGGTGTTGTCAGAACAACCACGTAGGGTCCATTCTATCTTGGCTCCAGCAATTTTGGGTGATGCCTCCAGATAAAAACCTTGTCTCCAGGCCTGAATTTTGAGGGGTTGGAACAGAGGTTGGTTCATAAATCGCCCTAAGCTTAGGCCATATGGTTTTATGAACTGATTGGAGCCACTGGATGGCATTGAACAAGTCCTGATCATCTAAGTCAGCAATCAGGTCAGTTAGGAATCACAGGGGGAGGGTGCCCACACATAATTTCAAAAGGAGTCAGACCGATTTGATAGGGGCATTTCTGACTCTAAAAAGGGCAAAGGGAAGGAGAGTTACCCAGTCAGTGCCAATCTCCAAGGCCAGTTTAGTCAAAGTCTCTTTTACTGTTCTTTTCATCCTTTCTACCTGCCCTGGGCTCTGGGGTCTATATGCACAATGAAGTTTCCAATCAGTCCCCAG
>LOEQ01009562.1:61159-85396 GCA_001685075.1 Bramus lutescens
TATTTGTTGTTAAAAAGAAATCTGGAAAATGGAGAATGGTGACAGATTTAAGAGCCATTAATAAGATGATTCAGCCAATGGGCTCTCTACAGTCTGACATTCCTCTGACTTCTCTATTATCAAAAGGATGGCCTCTCATAGTTATTAATTTAAAGGATTGTTTCTTCATTATACCTTTACAAGAAAAGGATTGAGAAACATTTGCTTTCACAGTACCTCCTTATAATAATTCTCACCCTAGTAGGAGATACCAGTGGGCTATCCTCCCACAGGGCATGCCCAGTAGTCCCACTCTGTGCTAAATCAGCCATTGGAAATAATACATAAGCAGTTTCCTAAGTCTATAATCTACCATTACATGGATGACATTTTGTTTTCTGACTCAAATGCAGATACTTTAGAAAGAATGTTTGAAGAAGTGAAAAAAGTTTTACCTAAATGGGGATTACAAATCGCTCCTGAAAAAAATACAAAGAGGAGATTCTGTCAATTACCTAGGTTACAAAGTAGGGTTACAGAAAATTAGAACACAAAAGGCACAAATTTGGAGAGACCAATTGTGATCTCTTAATGACTTTCAAAGATTGTTAGGAGATATTTCCAGTCTATGATCGGCTGTTAGGATAACACTTGACCTAATAGTTCATTTAAGCAAAACCTTAGATGGTGACAAAGACTTAAATAGTCTCAGAGAATTAACAGCTGAAGTGGAAAAAGAATTGATGGTCATTTAAGAGAAACTATAGGAGGCACATGTAGATAGAGTGAATCCAAATCTTAATTGTATTCTAGTCATATTTCCTTCCAGAACTTCCACTACAGGAATTTTAATGCAGAGAGAAAATATTATCTTAGAATGGATCTTTTTAATCACATAAACCAAGTAAAAAATTTTAAACCTATGTGAAAAAGTCTTTGAATTAATTATAAAAGGAAAATTGAGATTTCATCAACTAGCAGGAATAGACCCAGCAGAGATTATAGTTTCTTTTACTGCTGGTGAAATTAAAAAAAAAATAAGGGAAGACAATGAATCTTGGCAAAGAGCTTGTGCTAATTTTTTGGGAGAAATTAATAGCAATTATCCCAAATGTAATAGAATTAACCTCATAAAGAGAACTCTTGAAATTCTTCCCCGAATTGTACGTGATGCACCAATAACTGGAGCCCGTACATTTTATACAGATACAAATAAATCAGGAAAGGCAGGTTACAGATCAGAAGAATAAAATAAGGTGAAACAAAGCTCTTATAATTTTGCCCAAAAGGCAGAATTATATGTTATTCTCATGGTACTAAAGGATTTTAAAGAACCTTTTAATATAGTTACTGATTCATAATATGCAGAAAGAATTGTCTGGCATATTGAAACTGATGAATTTATACCAGATATACAGAATTGGCTTCATTATTCATACAGGTTCAAAATATAATCAGGAATAGGCTTTGTTCCATATACATAACACACATCCGATCCCATACTGGTCTGCCAGGTCCTCTAGCACAAGGTAATGCAGAAACTGATTGATTATTGATTGGAAGTGTGCTGAAGGCATCACAATTTCATAAGAAACATTGTATCAATAGAAAATTTTTAAAGAAAGAGCTTTCTATTACATGGCAACAAGCTAAGGAGAGTATAAAGAGATGTCATACTTGCTCTTTCTATAGTCAAACACCATTACCATCAGGGAGTACCCCAAAGGGTACTCAAATGAATGAGCTCTAGCAGATGGATGTGTTCCACTTTACAGAATTTGGAAAATTAAAATTAAAATATGTAGACCTCACCATTGACACTTATTCAGGTTTTCAATGGGAAACTGCCTTGAACTCAGAAAAGGCTGATTTAGTAATCACACATTTATTAGAAGTTATGGCCATCATGGGTATACTTGCACAAATAAAGACAGATAATTGTCCAGCATATGTGTCTTTTAAGTCCATTTGAGTCATAACATCTGTTAGTTCCCTTATTTCTCTGTTAATTTCTTGTCTGACAAATGTCTAGTGGTGAGAATGGGGTGTTGGAAGTCTCCCACTATTAGTGTCTGAGGTTTAGTGTGTGATTTAAGCTTTAGTAGTGTTTCTTTTACATACGAGGGTACCTTTGTATTTGGGGCATAAACATNTTTCCTCTTGATGGATTTTTTTTCCTGTGACTAATATGAAATGTCCTTCTTTGTTTCTTATGATTGATTTCATAGTTTGAAGTCTATTTTATCAAATATTAGGATAGCTATACCAGCTTGTTTCTTAAGTCCATTTGATTGGAAAAATTTTTCCCAACCCTTTACTCTGAGGCAATATCTGTCTTTGAAGTTGAGGAATGTTTCTTATATGCAGCAGAAGGATGGATTCTGTTATCATATTCAATCTTTTATCCAATCTGTTTCTTTTCATAGGTGAGTCGAGTCCATTTATATTAAGGGATATAATGACCAGTGATTACTAGTTCCTGTTATATTAGTTTTCATTGTTGATGATGTTATGTGTACTTTTTCCTTTCTGTGGGATTTGCTGCTGTGAGATCATCTAGTGTCTGCAGTAGGAAGGCCACTTGTTGGTTCTGGCCACTTAGCCCTGAAATAATCACATAGAAACTGTATTAATTAAATCACTACTTGGTCCATTAGCTCTAGCTTTATATTGAATAACTCCTACATCTTAATTTAACCCATCTCCATTAATCTGTACACCACTAGATCATGGCCTACCAGCAAAATTTCAGCACATGTGTCGTTGGTGGTGACTCCATGTCTTCTCTCTGACTCTGCCTTCTCTCTCCCAGCATTCAGCTTAATTTTCTTTGCCTACCTAAATTCTGCCATGCTTTAGGTCCAAAGCAGTTTCTCTATTCATTAATGGTAACCACAGCATACAGAGGGAAATCCCACATCAATTGTCTGTGTTTTGTGGATGTAGCTAACTTCCTTCGGTTGGAGTTTTCCTTCTAGTACTTTGTGAAGGGGTGGGTTTGTGGCTAGGTATTGGTTAAATCTGTTTCTGTCATGGAATATCTTTTTTTTGTATGTCTATGATGATTGAAAGTTTTGCTGGGTATAGTAGTCTGGGCTGGCATCTGTGGTTACTTAATGTCTGCATAATGTTTGACCAGGATCTTTTGGCTTTCATTGTTTCTTGAGAAGTCAGGTATGATTCTACTAGGTCTGCTTTTATATCTTACTTGGCCTTTTTCCTTTGCAGCTCTTAATATTCTTTCTTTATTCTGTATATTTAGTGTTTTGATTATTTTGTGGCAAGGGGACTTTTTTGGTGTCTGTTTGGTGTTTTATAAGCTTCTTGTATCTTTATATCCGTATCTTTCTTTAGGTGGGAAAGTTTTCTTCTATGATTTTGTTAAATTATTTTCTGTACTTTTGAGTTGGACTTCTCCTTCTTCTATCCCTATTATTAAGTTTGGTCTTTTCATGGTGTCCTATATTTCCTGGCTGTTTTGTGTTAAGTTATGTTAGATTTAATGTTTTCTTTCACTGATGAGTCTATTTCTTATATTGTATCATCAGTGCTTGAGACCATCTCTTCCATCTCTTGTATTGTCCTTTTTATGCTTGCGTTTGTGGTTCCTGATTGTTTTCTCATATTTTTCATTTCATAATTCTCTTGATTTGTGTTTTCTTTATTGTTTCTGTTTTTGTTTTCAAGTCATGTATCGTTTCTTTCATCTGTTTGATTGCTTTTTCTTGGTTTTCTTTTAGAAATTTGTTGATAGCTTCCATTTTTTTTTGTTTCCTCCATTTCTTTGAGGGAATTCTTCATTTCCTCTTTAAGGGCCTCAAGCATTCTTCTAAAGATATTTTTTGGTCATTTTCTTCTGCTTTATCTATATTTGTGTGTTCAAGTCTTGCTGTTGTAGAGCCACTTGTTTTTGTTGATGATGTGTTGCTCTTTGTGGTGTTGAGTGTGTTCTCACCTTGTATACCCATCTTTTCCTCTGATTGGTGTAGTTAGGGCTGTGTCTCTGGTGATCAGTCTTCCAGGTGCCAGTGGATCCAAAGCTCACATGGTTGCTCCTCATGGTGTAGTCAGGGCCATGTTTCCTGGAGGTTGCTCTGTGCTCCCAGGGGTAGCTCTACATTCCTGGAGGTTGTTTGGGCTTGCTCCTATGGAGTTTGCTTGCTTGGGCCTGTTCCCTTAGAGATTCTTGACTCACTCCTGGTCCCATAGAGGTCTCTGGCTCAGGCCTGCTCCCTTTCAGGTCTGTATACACTTTCCCACAGAGATCTCTGGCTCAGGCCTGTTCCTTCAGAGGTTCCTGACTAGCACCCAGTCCTGCATAGGTCTCTGGCTCAGGCCTAGTCCCTTGCCAGTTGCTCTCTTTTTGTCTTGCAAACTCTTAAGAGACCATGTATGCCATCCCAGACTACTATACCCAGCAAAACTTTGAATCACCATTGCTGGAGAAAAGAGGATATTTCATGACAAAACCAAATTTAAATAATGTCTATCTATAAATCTAGCTCTACAGAAGGTACCAGAAGGAAAACTCCAACCCAAGGTAGTTAACTGTACCCACAAAAGCACAGGCAATAAATAATCACACACCAGCAAAACCCAAGAAATGGACACATACACACCCCCTCACCCTCTACCACCACCACCACCAACAACAATAATAAAATAACAGGAATTAACAATCATTGGTCATTAATGTCTCTCGATATCCATGGACTCCATTTGGCAGTAAAAAGACACAAGCAACAGAATGGATTTATCCTTCTGCTGTATATGAGAAACACACCTTAACATCAAAGATAGACATTACCTCAGAGTAAAGTGTTGGAAAATGGTTTTCCAAGAAAATGGACCTAAGAAGTAAGCTGGTGTAGTTATTCTAATCTCTAACAACTGAAATTAAACAAAAGAGATGGAGAAGGACATTTCATTTTCACCAAAGGAAAAATCCACCAAGATGAAATCTCAATTCTCAACATCTGTGCCCCAAATGCAAGGGCACCCACATTTGTAAAAGAAACATTACTAAAGCTTAAATTGCACATCAAACCTCCCCAACTCTCACCAGTGGATAGGTTATCCAGACAAAAACTAAACAGAGAAATAATGAAGCTAACAGATGTTATGAACCACATGGACCTAATAGCTATCTACAGAACTTTTCACCCAGACACAAAAGAATATACCTTCTTCTCAGAACCTCCCAAACATTCTCCAAAATTGACTGCATACCTGGTTACAAAGTACAGATACAAGAAATTTGGAACAACTCTGTGTATTCTATCAGACAACCACAAATTAAAGCTGGCTCTCTGAAGGGGACTCCTGCACAGCGGGGCTCCCTTCCTGACCCCAGATTAGGTACAAACCACACCCACACCTGGTTTACAGATATATCCTTTTTTAGTTGTGTTTTTTTCTTTTTTTGAGACAGGGTTTCTTTGTAGCTTGCCTGTCCTGGAACTAGCTCTTGTAGACCAGGCTGGCCTCGAACTCACAGAGATCCACCTGCCTCTGCCTCCTGAGTGCTGGGATTAAAGGTGTGCACCACCACTGCCTGGCGAGTTGCCCTTTATTAAGTAGGGAGAAAAAAAGTGACTGCTTTCTGACTCGGGTAGAAAAGCAGCAGCAAATGACCTTGCAGGGGTCATTCTAAGAGGAGGAGAAGGGAGGTCTGTGTTAGAATGGGGTAGGGTGTGATGGTAAAGGAGATAGGGGACTAGGGAGAAGAGGAAGGGGACACGGGAAGGAGGAAGGGACATTTGTCCTCTATAGTGGTATTTTATTTATGTTTTAATAAATAAAGCTTGCCTGAAGATCAGAGGGTAAAATTAAGCCACTAGAGGTCAAGCAATGGTGCCACACACCTTTATTCCCAGGATTTGGGAGATAGAATCAGAGGGAGCTCTGAGTTCAAAGGCACGCTGTGCTACACAAGATCAGTGCAGAAACAGATTCAGGTAGTGGTGGCTCACACCTTTAATTCCAATACTAGGAGTCATACACATTTAATCCCAAAACTAATGGGGATTATAAAATAGGAGGAGACAGAGGCTCAGGACTCAATCTGCCTGTGCTCAGCCTTGGTAGAGGTAAGACTTCTCTAGTGGCTTGGCTGTTTTGCTTTCCTGATCTTCAGCTAACCCCAATATCTGTCTCTGGGTTTTTATAATTCGTGCTATGGTCCTGAAGAAACAAATTGAAGAGATCTCATATTAGTGACTTAAGAGCACACCAGGAAGCTCTAGAACAAAAAGAAGCAAACACACCCAAGAAGATTAGATGGCAAGAAATAATTAAATTGAAGATTGAAATCAATAAAATAGAAACAAAGAGAACAATACAAAGAATCAATGAAATAGAGTTGGTTCTTTATCAACAAGATACACAAACCCTTATCTAAACTAATTAAAAGACAGAAACAATATTCTAATTAATGAAGTAAGAAACAAAAAGGGGGATATAGCAACAGATACAGAGGAAAATCCAAGAATCATTAGGTCATAATTCAAAAACCTGTATTTCATAAAATTGGAAAAATGTAAAAGAAATGGACAATTTTCTTGATAGATACCACTTATCAAAATTAAATCAAGATCAGATAAACAACTTAAATAGACCTATAATCCCTAAGGAAACAGAAACAGTCATTAAAAGTCTCCCAACCAAAGAAAGGCCAGGTCAGATGGTTTTAGTACAGAATTCTACCAGACTTTCAAAGGAGAGCTAATACCAATACTCCTGAAATTATTATACAAAATAGAACCCAAAGGAATATTTTCAAATATATTTTATTAGGCCACAGTCACACTGATACCCAAATCACACAAAGCTTCAACAAAGAGAAATACAGACCAATTTCCTTCATGAACATTAATGCAGAAGTACCCAATACAATTTTTGCAAACTGAATCCAAGAATACATCAAAAATATCATCCATAATGATCAAGTAGGTTTCATTCCAGAGATGCAGGTATGGTTTGACATATGAAAATCGTGTCAATGTAATCTACCATATAAACAAATTGAAAGAAAAAACCCCACATGATCATCTTTTTAGATGCTGAAAAAGTATTTTACAAAATCAACCAACACCCCTTCATGATAAAAGTCTTTGAGAGATTAGGGATGCAAGGGTCATATCTAAACATAATAAAGGCAAATTATAGTAAATTTGTATATATAGCCAATATCAAATAAATGAAGAAAAACTCAAAGCAGTTCCACTGAAATCAGGGACAAGACTGTACACTCTCTCCATACCTATTCAGTATAGCTCTGGAACTTCTAGCTAGAACAATATGACAACTAAAGGCAATCAAAGGGGGTACAAATTTGAAAGAAAGAAGTCAAGTATTGCAATTTGCAGGTGATATGATAGTACACATAAAAGATCCCAAAAATTCCACCAGGAAATTTCAGCTGATAAACATCTTTAGCAAAGTGACTGGCTGCAAGATTAATTTAAAAAAATGAGTAGCCCTCTTATGTATAAATAATAAATGGCTGAGAAAGAAGTCAGGGAAGCAACATACTTCACAATAGCCACAGATAATATAAAATAGTTTGTTGGTTAGTCACTCTAACCAAGCAAATGAAAGATCTGTATGATTAAAAACTTTAAGTCTTTGAAGAAGGAAATCGGAGAAGATAACAGAAGATGGAAAGATCTCTCATGCTCATGGATCAGCAAGATTTGTATGGTAAAAATGGCCTTTCTACCAAAAACAATCTACAGATTCAAATCAATCCCCATCAAAATTCCAACACAATTTTTTATAGACCTTGAAAGAACAAAACTCAACTTCATATGGAAAAGCAAAAAACCCAAGGTAGCTAAAACAATCTTATACAATAAAAGAACTTCCAGAGATGTCACCATCCCTAATTTCAAGCTTTACTACAGAGCTGTAGTAATTAAAACTGCATGGTATTGGCGTAAAAATAGACACATCGGTCAATGGAATCAAATCAAAGACCCAGACATAAATCCAAACACCTGTGGACTCTTGATTCTTGATAAAGAAGTCAATAATATGCAATGGAAAAAAGAAAGCATCTTTAACAAATGGTGTTGGTCTGTTTTGATGTCTGCATGTTGAAGAATGCAAGTAGATCTATATCTGTTGCTATGCACAACCTTCAAGTGTATCAAAGATCTCAACATAAAACCAAATACACTGAACCTGATAGGAGAGTGGGAAATAGCCTTGAGCCCACTGGCACATAAGACAATTTCCTGAACAGAAACCAATAATGCAGTCCCTAAGATCAACAATTACTAAATGGGACCTCATGAAAGTGAAAACTTCTGTAAGGCAAAGGACACTGTCAATAGGACAAAAAGGCAACTTACAGAATGGGAAAAGTTTTCACCAAGTCTACAAATGACAGAGGGCTAATGTCCAAAATATAAAGAACTCAAGAAACCGGCATCATAAAACTAAATAATCCAATTAAAAATGGAATGCCGATCTAAAGAGACTTCTTGACAGAGGACTCTCATATGGCTAAGATATGCTTAAGGAAATTTTCAGTGTCCTTAGCAATCAGGATAATGAAAGTTAAATTGACTGAGATTTCATGTTATACCTGCCAGAATGGTTAATATCAAAAACACAAGTGACAGCTCATGCTGGGTAGGATGTTGAGTAAGGGGAACACTCTTCCATTGCTGGTGTGAGTGAAAATTTGTACAACCACTTTGGAAATCAATGTGGCAGTTTCTCAGAAAATTGGGAATTAATCTGCCTCAAGACCTAGGTGTATACATTTCTGGACATATACCTAAAGTATGCTTTACCACACTACATGGACACTATGTTCATAGCAGCTTTACTCAAAATAGCCAGAAGCTGGAAACAAGCCAGATATCCCTCATCCAAAGAATGGGTAAAGGAAATTGTATATTTACACAATGGAGTGTATCTCTTAGCTGTAAAAACAGTATCATTAAATTTGCAGACAAATGGATAGAACTAGAAAAACATCATCTGTAGTGAGGTAACCCAGACCCAGAAAGAAAAACATGGTGTGTACTCACTTATAAGTAGACAGTGACTGTAAAGTAAAAGATAGTCATGCTGCAGTCCACAGATCCAGTGAGGCTAAGTAACAAGGTGATGTAAGGATCTCCCTGAGAAGGGGAAATAGATTTTGTGGGTTGCCTGGGGATAGGTGGGATTGGGAAGAACAGGGATAAAATGTGTCTGGGAGGAAGAAAATACTGGGAGATATTACTGGAATTGGGAAGCATTTCGAGGTTGAGGTAGAAATCTAGTGCAATGAAAACTCCCTGGAGTCTACAAGAGTAACCCTAGCAACGGCTCCTAGTAATGGGGACATGGAACCTGAACTGGCCATCCTCTGTAACCCCACAAGGCTTCGAGTAGAGGGATTGGGACTCTCGAATGTCAGTCACAAATGGTTGACCTACAGTCTTTCCTTCCTGCATATTGTGTTGGAACTGGAGCATGGGAGAATTATCATCAAAGAAAGCAGAGAGACTTCATCTAGCAACTGGTGGGAGCAGATTCAGAATCCCACAGCCAAACATTAGGTGGAGCTCAGGGAGTCCTGCAGAGGAGGAGGGTAAAGAAGCAGAGGAATCAGAGGGGTCAAAGACACCATGAGAACATGGCCCACAGAATCAACTGAGACTCATGGGGGATTCAGAGATCAGGGAACCAGCAGGGGTCTGACCTAGGTGTTCTGCGTCTATATTATGGCTGAGTAGCTTGATGTTATTGTGGGACTTCAATAGTGGGAGCAGAGGTGGTCTCTGACTCTTTTGCCTGCTTGTGGAACCCTTTCCTTCTACTGGGTTGCCTTAGCCATCCTTGATGTATTGATATGTGACTGGTCTTATTGTAATTTGATTATTGTCCCTGGGAGACCTGTTCTTTTCTGAAAGGAGACAGAGGGTGAGATCTGGGGGAGAGAGGATAGGTAGGGGGAGGAGGCTCTGGAGAGGGGAGGAAGGGGAAACTGCAATCAGGATGTAATATATGAGAGAAGAATAAAAAAGAAAAGAATGTTTGATGAAATAGAAAAGATGCTGGGTTTTATGAAGTATCTTTTCAGTATTCTGTGTGATACCTCGTTTTAGGTAGCTTAACACACTTCTGTGCAATGTGAAGCAGCCAGGAGAGAAGCACAAGTGCAGTTGTTTTAGTTGTAAACAGCATAAGATCCACTCAAAAAACTCAAAAGAATAATTGACAAGCCAGCTATTCACAATTGATTATATTGCTCAGTGGTTCAGAGTGCGTACAACTCTTGCAAAGAACCCACATTCAATTCTTAGCACCTGTCTTGGACTGTCCATGTCTGCCTGTAAAGACAGATTCAAGAGATATGACTTCTCTGGCCTTTGTAGGGATTGGCATTCATGTACATACTCAAACATAAATGTGTATACATAATTAGAAGTAACTGTTTTAATACTGAATAAAATAAGCTAATCATTTCAATAAAACAACTCAAAATTAATGTTGCTAATGAAAAACAAGCTCAAATATTTTATCTTTTTCATGAAAATTCCATGCACATATACAATGTGTCTTGGTCATGCCCACCACTCAGTCCTACTCCCTCCAGGATTCCCTACGCTTCTCCCTCCCAACTTCATGTCCTCTGTTTATAATTTCAAAAACTAAGTAACCCATTAGTGCTGCCCATATGCATGTGTGTGGGATCAGTAACTGGGACATGGACAATCTTCCAGTGTTCACACTCCTGAAGAAAAGTGACTTTCTCTCCCAGAGCCATTGCCCACCAATAAATCTCTAACTGGGGATGAGACTTCAGTAGCCCCTCCTTCCTCCGTACTAGAATTTTAAACCATCTTGATCTTGTGTAGGTAACCACTGTTGCTGTGGGTTCATGTGTGTGGCAGCCATTTCATATCCAGAGGACATCATTTCAATGTTGATATTCCCTGAGCCTTTGTGGAGTACACTGATATAGATATTCCATCCATGACTGAGTGTTGGTAGTTGCTTCTTCCTAATTTTGAACATTATGGTGTGGGACAATTCTGTATTCTGTCAATTATGTTTTAAATAAACACTGATTGGCCAGTAGCCAGGCAGGAAGTATAGGCAGGACAACCAGACAGGAAGTGGAGGCAGATCAATGAGAACAGGAGAATTCTGGGAAGGAGGAAGCCCATTCCTCCCCAGTCCTGTCCAGATATGGAAGAAGCAAGATGTGACCTACCCCGCTGAAAAAGGTACCGAGCCATGTGGCTAACATATATTAGAATAATGGGTTAATATAAGTTATAAGAGTTAATAAGAAGCCTGAGCTAATAGGCCAATCAGTTTATAACTTAAGTAGACCTCTGTGTGATTTTCTTTGGGGCCTTACTGGTTGTGGGAACTGGGCAGGACAGAAACCCCAACAAGCAGACCCTCATGTTACAATCGTACCCTGGCAATAACCGCTACCGACTGCGATGAGAAGCTTCAGTTTTAGAAAACGTGTATCATCTTTTTTCTTGATCTTGATGGTTTAAGCTTTTCTGATGGAACTACTGATAAAATTAATGGCTATTTTTTTGATATTTTGTAATGAGATGTGTCAGATTTACATGACTTAATGAGTCTGCTCTGGTTTGCTTTCTGTTGCTGTGATATTAAACTCTGACCAAAAGCATCTTGGAGAGGAAGGGATTTATCTTACACTCTCAGGTCACAGACATCAGAGGGCATTTGGGGCAGGAGCTCAAAGCAAGAACCTGAACCAGAAACCATGAAGGAATGCTGCTTGCTCTTTGGCTCACTCACAGGCTTATGATTCGGTAGCTTTCTTATGCAGCCCAGGACTTTCTGCTTAAGAAATGATGGGTTACAGTAGGTTGGGCACTCGTACATCAGTTAAGACAAAACAGCCCCTCACAGACGTGGCCACAGCCAGTTTGATCAGGACTATCAATAAGTTGAGACTCCCTCTTAAATCTGAATTGTGTAAGTTGACATCTGAAGCTAACTAGGACAAATATTAATGCATAATGTTATAGAATCATGCTCAAATAGCTGATGTGTTCAAAGTGTAAGGTGGCCCAATCAGTTGTAGTGTAGAACAAAAGGTTCGTTGTCTTTCACTTTCTATATTTAAATAATTTTTAAGAACCTTATTGCTGGTGGTCTGTTGGAGGAATGAGGAGGAGTGGTGGGTGGGTGCTTTCCTTGCCATGAACTGCAGCAGGTGCTGGTGGAGCTCAGGAAGGGTTCATTCAGAGAGAGCTCAGTGACACACACTACCACTTCCAGAACAAGTTCCCCTGGAGGACAAGATGGATGGATAGCAGTTTGATAAAAACTATCTGGACTCTGAATAACCTTTATGCAGAAGTAGAGAATCTTACAAGTCAGTCATGTCCTGAGGCCGTTTGGCTTGTTTAACACTATTTACTATCATCTTATGCATGCAAACTCACTATGTTTGAGGATGTTCTGAAGAAAGCCAGATACATTCAAGAACAAAGGTTTTACTTCCACATTAAACTTACAATTTCAAGCCATTTTCCTCCATTTCTATGCTCTCAAGATTTTAATTTGTGTCCTTTGTTTTTTAGGGGTGGGACAGCACTGTGTTTAAGAGAAAGTTAAGAAATATAAATAGTGGCTGATACAGTTAAAGTTTAATTTTTAAAGACATTGTAAATGCTAATACTGAATTTAATCTTTCAGATTAATTTGTTTCTGGGCCTTTTAGTTATTTAGTAAATCTCATAGATTTCTGTAATAGTTTAATTGTATAAACTTCATTTGTTACTTTAAAGCCTGTAGTAGTCTCTCTGTTTTTTAAACTTATTGTAATATCTGCTGAAATATTAACACAACAGTAAAGCTTTTCTAAACAGAAAAGAATCTCACTACTTGTAGAAGTAGTATAACCTCTTAATTCTTGATAACATCAATTAATAGCATCCATGATTACCCTAAGGTCACTAGAACATTCTTCAGTTTTTAAGATACCACTTAAGATACCCACTTGTACATGGTCTCTTATAGTATAAATGCAACCATAAAGCTTGCCCCTCTACTGGCCTCAGTTCCTCTTCCCCCCCTTTATGCAGAGGACTGTGATCTGTGAGTCTACCCACCCCTAAATAAATAACCCTTTATTATGCTCAATTCTGAGATAGTGTGAGATTACTTTATAGCATCCATCTTCATGGAATTATTACTGTCATTTAAAATTTAACAAATAAAAATTTTAATTTCTATATTTAAATATAAGTCTATATAAGCCACATAAATAAGTTCTTCGGGATCCTCAAGAGTGTAAGAATTCAAATATCCAAAATTTTGAGAACTATTGTTATAAATAATAATTTTACCCAAATAGAATATAATTTCATTTATAGAAGTGAAAAAAGGATAAGGAAGACTAATATACCATATAACCTAGTGCTTAGAGAAATGCTTTTAACATTTTGGAACATCTTATTTTATGTTGTATGTATGTATGTATGTGTATATATACATATATTCATATGTTTTTGTTAAATTTTCCATAGAGATGGGATCATTTTATGGATGTGATTTTAAATTTTCAGTCAACAATTTATCATTTATTTTCTCATATTGATATTTAGCATGCATTTTTAAAATTTCACAAATAAAATGGTGTCTATTTGCTTTTGTTTTAAAAGAGATACATAAAATTATTTACCATGTTATACAATTAAAGTGCTTTTCAGCATGTTATACTTTATTGTCTAACTGTTATGATTTGCTGAATCATTAATTTAGATTGAACATTTATCTTGTTTGTAGTCTTGCTTAACAAAACTAGTTTCAATATTTAGGAGAGGCTTTTGTGTATTCAAGCTGTGTCTTAACACTCTTGATATAATTCTCATAATTAAAGAAGAAAGTTCTTTTGTTTCAAACTTCTATTTTGTCTTCAATTAGCTTATTCTCAAATTGGACATTCTTTATCAACCTCATAGAAATTGTCATCTGTTTGAAGAGCTTAGCCTACATTTCAGCGTAACTTCTATTGACCACACTCAGTTTGGAGAGAAGAAAATACTGTGTTTGTTATTTGCTTAGGATTTGGATAACTATGCCCAATACATTAAAAACTCTTGTTAAAACACCTGAAGCAAGAGGATTTTTTGTTTTGAATAAGAAAATGCCTTTATTGCATTTATGCAGTAAGTTATCCTGAAAAGTGAAATAGTTGGCTGATTGCTTTTAATACCCAAAGTAGAGGATCAAAATTGCAGATTAGACATGACCTTTATTTTGTTTTAACCCTTTCTTTCAAGATTTTCTGTTCCCAACCTTTAAACTAACTGTGAAAAGTAAAAGCAAATATCTGAGAAATCTCTCGTGCCTCCCACATACATCTAAAGTACAATATCAGACTGTCAGTATGTTTGAAGGTAGCCAAGTCACATAATTTAGAACCATTTTCTTTGGCCTTGCCACCCTTATTTGGTAGACAGTCACCTTTCAGGTCACTTTCAAACCTCAATGTAGTTAAGATTGTTTATGCCCCCGAATTTATCCCTTAGCCTTTTTAGCACACTCCTATTTTGGATTCACTTTAACAAATGGATAGTAATTGCAAAAATAATAGAATGGTATAACCAATTATTTTTCCATTTAAAAGTCTGGTTTTTATTAATTAGTTGATTTTTTTATAACTAGAGAAGAATTCCCAGCATTCTCTCTGCCGTTTCCTCACCCTGAATTTTCATGGAGCCACCGAAAGACTGGAGGTATGCTTTCATGAGCATCAGTGCATAAGAGCATCTTTCCTTACCAGTAGAAGACCACTTGGATATGGATTTATTTACAACTAGGCTTGTGTAGCATGCATTTCAAGTATGAAATTAAGTTGTTGCTGACCTTTGATCGTGATTAAACTACCCATTGGAGAAACAGGGCAGTTGCAGCAGTATCTGTTGTTACAAATGTCTACTTTTCACTTCTGTTTTGAGGATTCATGGTTGAGAAAAATAATTGCTTGTCTCCTCATAACCTTGTTAAAATGTATTTATGCCTCATGTAGACCTAGTTAACTATTTTTTCCTTTTCAGAGTTGCGGTATTTTTTCTAGTGACTTCCTCAGAGTGAATATTTTGCCTACTGTTCCACACTGGAATTAAACATGCATAGTGGTCAATAACCCCTTGTGCTATAACAGATGTACACAAGGGTATGATAAAAACTGCTAAAGTTTATAAACTTCTGTATTATATTACTATTTCTGCTATTACCTACCCATACATGTACTTCTAGTACATCTATTTAATCCATGTTATTTTTTATTTTTCTAATTAACATTTATTGAATGATGTGTGAATGTTATGGGTGTATGAATTCTAAATACAGGATTACTTATCTGTCTTGAAACATGAAGATAACAAGATATATCTGGAACATGCCATTGCTTAAAAGCAAGGACTTTTCAAAATCTCTGTGAACAGTGCTGAGAGCCTAGTCTATCCTTGTTTCTTCTAGCCAAGCTGTCACTATTTAAATACAGGGGAGAAAACACTGATTTTAGTGCATGGAAGTTTATTTTTTAAAAAGTGCATAATAGCACTCAAAAATGTTAAATGTACAAATGTTTGCCTCAAGACAAAAGTGAGTATAATAAGACCCTTTAAGTTTTCCGTGACTTGAAAGTAGGGACCTGTTAATACATGTGTAGTTTTCTTTTTCATCTTTTACTTCTTTGCTTAGGTATTGAATCCAGAGCCTCATTGAACTACATTCCAACCCCTTTTATTTCTTTATTGAATATATATCTGCTCATAAAGCATAATATATTTTTGGTTATAACTATAAGTAGAAAAAGAAGAGACCTGAGTATGTCAGGAAGTCTTGAAGAAAGTATGAATTATACCCAGAAAGGGAAAGGCCACATAGATAGCACCACTGTTGAAAAATAACATTATGTAAGCAGTGAAGCCTAGCCATGCCCCAAGGTAAGGAGACTTTGCCACAGTCTGCATCCTCTACTGTTAGGAAGTAAAAGCTTTAAATGAGCCTGCTTTGTCATTATCAGATGCTGATAAAAGGTGTGAGTTTGCACTAATATTAGCAGGTCAGTACATAATAACAAGAGGCAATTTTCTAACACTGACCAAGTAAAACTTCCAGATTCTAAGACAAAATGCTTAGTTATAAAGAAAATCCTTGGGGTTGGAGAGATGGCTCAGAGGTCAAGAGCACTGCCTGCTCTTCCAAAGGTCCTGAGNCATGCAGACAGAATATTGTATACATAATAAATAAATAAATATTAAAAAATAAATATAAGAAATAAAATAAAATCCTTGTGAAGTTCAGACTGTTGTAAGTAACTAGAAAATGGAATATTCAGGTTCAAATCCTCTTGAGAGTCCCATGCTCCAGCAAAAGAGCTGATAGTTAGGACCCCAGACTCTGAGGCACAGTTGTCAAAGATATTTGTTTTGTGTCTGATGCAGTTTCTATAAACCTTGAAGTTATCAAAATAAGTATTTAATATTTATGAGAAATCATAGAATTAGCTGGCTAGACTCAATTTAGCAGCGTTCAAAGCATCATAATCCAGAGTTAAACATATTCTGTTCCCTGTATCAGACATGACCAGGGTATTGGCTTTGGCCCCATCAATGTTGTAGAGGAATGATTCTCAACCCAGGGATCAAATGACTCTTTCACAGATGTCATATATCAGATATCTGGCATTCAGATATTTATATTACAATTTATAACAGTTGCAAAATTACAGTTATAAAGCAGCAACAAAATTTTATGGTTGTGGGTCACCACAACATGAACTGTATTGAAGGGTGGCAGCGTTAGTAAGATTGAGAACCACTGTTGTCAAGCTTCATAGCCTATTTGATCATCCACAGTAAATACAAGTGTGGTGTTTCTGTCTGCATGGCAGAATCAGTGATCAGAAAAACTCGATAGCTCAATCATCAAGCTTATTTTCTGTAGGATGGCTGTTCTGAGGAAGTTCAGAGTTCCTCTCCTATACGTCCTTCGAGGCACACGTGATTAGGTCCCACCCTCTGACTACCCCAAGGACTGTAAGGGCCATTTCCAGTGCCCTGAGATACAGGTGGCCAAGTTCTACCCTGCAGGGAAAAAAAGCCAGGGTCAGGCTACAGAATCCCACCAATTCCAGGCCTCTCTGGAAATCATATATAAAGGTTTCTGCCTACACTGTCCCCACGAAGCCCTCCACTTGTGTTGACCACAGGAAACCCTGTATAAAGCCTGCCTCCTCAGTTCTTTGCTTTTTCTCTCTGAGCAGAGGCAGTTGCCCTCCTGTGTCTTTCCCAATAAATCCCTTGTGTGAGGTTTGTTGTGTGGTGTGATTTTGTGGTATTCCTTGGTTGCTGTCTTGCAGGATACCAGGATAACACTTAAACTCTCTAGCTATAGTATATCTCATGTCACTAGAAAGTGGGTGAATGGGTGATGAGTGGACTTTGGTGGGGGGATGGTAGCTAGCTGTGTATGCCTTTCAATGCTACCTTCTTGACCTTCAAAGTCTTGGCTTTGGTACTGGGAGAAACAGGACTTTCTTCTTCCTCCTCCTGCTCCTCCTCCTCTTCTTCTTCTTCCTCTTCCTCTTCCTCCTCTCTTCCTCTTTCTCCTCCTCCTCCCCACCCCTTTTTTGTGTCCTCTTGGTAAAAGAGTTCAAAATAAATATTACTTTAATATTAACAAGTTCCAGCAACATAAATAAATAAGAGTGAATCATATTAACATTGTTGCTTCAGAATTTGTTGGAGATAATTGATGTTTTGAAACCATTGTATAAGATGTTTGCTGTTGGGCTCAGTGGGCAAAGTGCTTGTTTAAGTATGGGAACCTGAGTTTGATCCCCAGAAACCCAGTAAAAAAGCTATATTTGGAACTGGAGAGCTGGGTAGTGGTAAACAGCACTTGATACTCTTCCATAGTACCTAGGTTTAATTCCCAGCACCCATATAGTGGCTCATAACCATCTGTAACTCTTGTTACAGGGAGATCTGACACTTCTGGCCTCAGCATGCTCCAGGCACGTACATGTATACAGACATGCATAAAGAATATCCATACTCATGGAAAACAAACAAAGCTGGATTTGGCACATGCTTTAATTCCAGTGTTGAGGAAGTGTCTATAGTGAATCTTTGGGGCTCATTGGCTATTCAGCCCAGCCTAGTTTATTAGCTCCTGGTCTCAAAAAACAGGTAGATGACTCCTAAGGATTGAGGGGATCACTGACCATCCAGTCTAGTCTACTTTATGAGATCCTGGTCTCAAAAACAAGGTAGATAGCTCCTAAGAATTCACATTCTGGGTCGACTCTAGTTCTCAAAGGCATGTGCACTCACATGCAACCATATGAACATGCATGCCCCCTAACAAGTTTAAAAGTTCAATGTTGTAAAATATTTAATTCTATTAAATTTGTAGTTTTCATTTTCCAAAGAAATCTCAGTTTGTAATCAACCTTTAAATGATTAAGAGGCAACAATTTTCAGGTTTTCCTGTATGAGATAACATGTGTGTGTATGTGTGTACACGTGCATGTTGAGGTTAGAGGTTGCTAGCAGGTGTGTCTTATCAGTAACTGTCCGCCTTATGTTGGAGACTGGGCCAATCACGGAATGTAGGAACTTGCAGGTTTGGCTAGATTGTCTAGCAAACAAGCCCCAGGAATGTCTCTGTCTGCAACCAGCTTCTATGTAGATACCTGGGATCAAACTTAGGTCCTCATGTTTCTGCAACAAGTACTTCACTGACTGAGGTATAGTCCCAGCCCCTCAAACCATATTATTTACTTAAAATACCTGTTTTTCAATAAGATAATAAAATTACTATAAGATAATTAGTTTCTCAAGCTTATGAAATTATAAAATAATAATTATCTTCATAATGAGACTGTTAAAGACAATATGGAGAAATATGTCTTTTTATTTTTTCTATATTTGAGTTACCTTTATTATTATTCAAAGGAATTATACACAGTTTTTTCAGTATTTTTCTAATTCTAACTCCCAAGGATCTGAACATTTAAACAGACAAAAGAAAAAACGTACTCTCCCTTTAAAGATAATTAAATCTATGTTTCATTCATTAGAATTAACATTTAAATTTTTATGGGTACAGATGTTTTGCTTGCATGTTTGTGCCACATACATGCAATACCTGTAGATGCCAGAAGAGGGTGTCAGATGCCTGGCTACTGGAGTTACAGATGGTTGTGATTCACCATGTAGGAGCTGCCTTGGGTTCTCTTAAAGAGCAGTCAGTGCTCTTAATCACTGAGCTGTCTCTCCAGCCCCAGTGTTGATAATTTTAATGACTTAAGACACTTATCATTGCTGCTTGACAGGAAAGGTTCTGAAAGAACAATAAAATTAAATAGGTTTTTTTTTCCTGATACTCTTGTTAAGGAGTTGAATATCATGATTTTGACCTTCTTTTAAAATTTTTATTTGTTTGTTTGTTTTTATGTGTATGGGTATTTTGCTTGCATGTATGTCTGTACCACTTGTGTGCCTGGTGGCCTTGGAGGCCAGAAGAGGATGTCAGATGCACTAGGACTGTAGTTACAGATAGATGTGAGCTGCCATGTCAGTGCTAGAAATTGAACCTGCATCCTCTGGAAGAGCAACCAGATTTTTTACCTCCTTGATTTTTGTACTTTCATTGTCAAATGTCGAGGTGAAATGACAAACCAAAGACTAAAACAACTGAAACAACCACCTCCCACATTATCTACACACACTACCCCCCAAAAAACTTGAGATTTTTGAATGGTATGAAGTTTAGCAGGTATGTTTATGCTTAGTTTCTTTTCTGTAAACCTATGTTGCCTGCAAAGAGATTCAGCAGATAATTACTTTCTGTTTTTTGTTAGCTGTGGAGATTTATCTGTAATCAAAGGAAACCAAGAGAAAAACTCAAATACTATTAGAAGCATCAGTAAGTTGTAAATTCTATAACAGATTACTTGTGTCTGGATGATAAAATAAAGGTCAAAGACAGAAGGAATGTGGAGTAGGAGATAAAAACACCCTTTTCTTGATCTTTCCTCTACCTAGGTTGGTGTGAATTGCTTTGATCCAGCTCCTCTTAGAGGAAGTAGGCTGAGAACAGATCATAGAGTTGAAATCAGAGGCTAGATGAGCTCCCTGAGTCCTCTCAGCCCTTCACATCCAACTCCAGATAGCTTATTCATTTCAGCTCTATCTGAAGGAGATGATGTAGCTATAAATTCTTTGTGTGTAATTATAAGAATTTAGACTAATGCAACAGAAATAGGTTTGTTTCTAGCTAAATTAATTTCAAGCAGTTGCAATTCTGTTTGGATTGCCATTGTTTACCGCTCTAATTGGTGGTTAAACCTGAGAGAGTGCAGTCTAAAAGTGAGGTGGACTGAGGTCTCATGTAATAATCAACTTTATTCAGAGCACCAGCAATTGTACCTGAGGGTTAAGCAAGGTCACAGGAGTAAAGTTCTCATGAGTTCAAGCTGTGTACACAAGGACAAGCCACACATGGCTTATTATGTTTTTCCAAAGAGGCACATAAAACAAACTATAGCCAGTTGTAATGAATAATCTGAAGTAAACTCACTGTTATCTGCTACACCTCAGAGGGGCACAAAAGCATATTTGAAGAACAATTCTGTGTTTTTGAAGAAACAGAGGTCACAGACTATTGTCTTGTTTTCTTAATGCGTTCTTGGACTGTGTTCTGAGACCACGTAATTTTTTCTTTTTATCACTTTAGAATTTTATTTATTTTATTTTAGAAATGAAAACCAAAAGTGTCTGATGTAACCCTGGTTAGTCTAAACTCACTGAGTAGCCTGGGATGACTTTGAACTTCTGACCCCTCTCCTGAGTGCTGGAATATGAGCTGGCACTGCCATTCCCATTTAAGGGGTAATAGGGATAGAACAAGGACACAGTCTGCCAGCTAAGCTACAACCCCAGCCTAAGAAATGAAGAATTTTATTATTTTCTAAATAATAAGTTTATAGCAATAGATGGATATATTTATATAATCTCTGCTGTGTCTATTGAATCATTTAAGAAAGCTCAACTTTTATTATTATAAAATGCTGATTGAAAAGGATATACTTTGTGGTTTAATAAAGCTATAATAAATATATATATATTGTTCTAGGTCCTGAAGCTGAAAATGCTGAAAATTTACCACATCCAGGAAAGGTTGGTTTATGTAGCCAAGATTGACTGTGTAGATTGTGGATTTAGATTTTTAAAAATCATGTTGATTAAAGGTTCATACTCATTTAGACTGCCTGCTAGGCAGTAATCTGACTAAATCACATCATTAGCTAGAAACCTATTCATTTCATATTTTTGAAATTATAATATATTATTTCTTCTTCATTTTCCTCCCTTTAACCTCTCCCACGCACTCCACTTATTTTCTTTCAAATTCATGGCATCTTTTTTTAAAAAAAATTGTTTTACATTATATGTGCAGGTCTGTAGTCCCAATACTCCAAAGTTTAAAGTTATAAGTCATATGTGTATATTCCTGTATATATATTCCTAAATGTATAAATATAGCTTGCTCAGTTCATATAATGTTACCTATATGCATATGACCTCAGAGATAACCACCCTGGGAAAGGCCATTTCTTCCACTGTCAGCTTTCCCCAGTTGTCTGTAGTGTCTTGTTTAGGGTTGAGACCCCACAAATTGCCCCCTTCCATGTTAACATATTCAGTGATGTCATCATTGTTCAGATCTTCTTGATAAGAATTCATGGGTGTGGACTCTGACATTTCTAGGAGACACAGTCTCACAGAAAAATTCTGTTGCTCTGGCTTTTATAATCTCTCTGTCCCCTCTTCTGCAGTGATCCATGAGCCTTAAGTGCAGGAGTTGTCTGTAGACCTATTGGTTGGAGCTGGGTACACACGATCTCTTATTGACTGCTATTTGATTAATTTTGTTTTTTTTTGTTAACTTTTTCCTCTATTGCAAAAGAAATTTCTTTAACGAGGGATGAGAATTACATGTATAAATTAAATATTTAGAATATAGTTAGGAATTATTCTGGTTTAATGAAGTGGAAGTTGTAGGTTCTCATATAAGATCCTCAGTAGCTATAGGTAGTTGGCTAGGTTTCCAGTACCAGGCATGGTTTCCCTCTTGTTCAATGGGTCTTATGTCCAACCAAAGAACTGTTGGTTACTACCAAGGTGTGAATGCCACTACTGCACCCTAAGATTATTGTGCCATACTGGTCATTGTTATGGCTCATAGGTGTCATAGCTGGGTAGGACTGATAGTTCCTTCCATGCTTTGTAATTTTGCATGATGCCATCTAGTAGCATGAAAGACAGTCCCCAGGGAGGAAAAATATTGTCTAAAAATCTATTCACATATTTATTCTTCCTTGTCTTTAATAATTTTGTAATTTTCTAATCTGTGTTTCTTACCCACTACGACAAGTCTCTTATTCTTTTTATGTAGAAGTGTACATATGCCTATGTCACATCCACCTTGACCAGCAAGAAAGACGCAACAGTCGGGTTCTTCTATATGCAGTTTATTCAGGAACCTTGAACAATCTTCTTTTTCTTTTCCCCGGGAAGGGCACTTGCAGATTATATACTCTGTGGGCTACCAATCCCAATAAGCTACGTGGCAATCTCTAATAGGCCCACATATACGAAAGCAAGCCTGCTGATCAGCTTTAGCTAAATAAGGACTTGTTTATCACAGAGAGCACTTGCTTTCGGGCTAGCGGAAGGCAGAAACCGGCACCATCTTTAAGGCGCGGCACTACGCAGCTNATAGGCCCACATACACGAAAGCAAGCCTGCTGATCAGCCTTAGCCAAATAAAGATTTGTTTATCACAGAGAGCACTTAATGTCGGGCTAGCGGAAGGCAGAAACCAGCACCATCTTTAAGGCGCGACATTATGCAGCTCTCCACAGTTTCCCCTTTTTTATTTTTGAACGCAACAGGCAAGAGCAGAGGTCTGACCTCCAAAATTGGACGCATGGACATTGTACTGATTCTCATCCAGGTGTCGTCCACCCAATGAGTACCAGACCCGTCCGATACCTTTTTCTCAGAGGCGGGGCCTGGGGTACCAACCCGCATGCAGTCAGACATGCTCTTCTCGGGGTCACTAAAAGCTGACCCGGAGTGCAGTGCTTTAGCACTGGGAAACAGTGGTACACGGGGTTGAAAAGATAGAGAGGGAAGAAAACTTCTCATCTACGTCCTTGACTGTGGGATTTGATTAAGTCCACTAACTTTTGTAATTTTCAACTTTACAATACTTTTAAAAGATGGATGCCATTTCCTTTTGGTTGCCCTGAGGATGAAATAAAGCTATGGGTGTGCAGCCTTGCCAATATCAGTCAAGAAAAATCAGCCTTGGAAGCAACACACGTGTACTTTGGTGTCTCGCTTTTATTTGTTGGAATCTGCACCACCTCACCTAACTATGGCAAAAATTGACCTCAGTGACTGACAGTGTTCTCCTAAGACCGAGGCCAGTTCTGTTAATTCAGCCATAATAGAATCTATATGTTCAGCTTTAACCATTCTAGGAGCCACATTTTAGAATGCTAGAATAAGCATGAGTTTCATTTTTAATAATATATTTGCTTAACTCAGTATACATAAGTGATATTATTTGGAAATATAATCAATATAAAATATTGAGGTATGCCATACTAACTTTTTTTACTGTAAATCATTGGGGCCTAGTGTGTGCTTTACATGGAGAGCACATTTCATCTCAAGCTTGTAAATTTTCAGAAGCTCAGTCACAAATGTGGCTCATGTCTGGTACACACGGGAGGGCAGATCCAGACTCTTAAACAATAGAGAGTTGGGAATGAGGGACAGAAGGTATGGGATCATACTGATTACTGCTGAGACCATCTCCCCAATTCTCCTGGGCCACTTTTCTCTGTTTGCTTTGACTTTTTAATTTAGATAGATAACAAATATTATTATCTCAAAGCACACAAATTTAAGTGTCTTGTTTTATTATACAGTGGTGGTGAACTAGTAAATGTTAAAATTTCTTATTTTAGTTATTATGTTATGTAATATTAATTATGATTTGATAATGACATTTTTCTGTTTTGTCTTTTATTTCAGATTTATTTCCTCACTAATATATTCCTCTAGATCTATTCGTGTAGGAGGGTCTTCTGTCTATGTGCTACTTTCATTTGTTAAATAAAGAAACTGCCTTGGCTTTTTGATAGGGCAGAATTTAGATAGGTGG
>LOEQ01009563.1:0-31095 GCA_001685075.1 Bramus lutescens
GTCACCCAAGCCCCACCATTGTTACTTTCCTTCATGGGTTCTGTTTCAGTCCTATGGAGATTCCCGGTTGTCAGTTTGGAGTCAATGAGTTCCCACTAGTTTGGGCCAGATGATTGTGTAGGTTCCCCATTATGATGTTGACCCCTTTCTTCATATTATTGTTCCTTCCTCTCTTTGACTGTATGCCAGTACCTTGACCTAGTGCTTTGTTGTGGATCTCTGCATCTGCTTCCGTCAGTTTTTGGAGGAGGGTTCTATTTTGTTGATTAAGATAGCCCTTCATCTGCTCGTAGGTGAAGGCCAGTTCAGACACACTCTCCACTGTTGCTTAAATTCTTAGCTGGTGTCATCTTTGTGAATTCCTGGGAATGTCCCTAATGCTGGGTTCCTTGTTAACCCATAAGGGCTCCTTCTGTTAATAGATCTCTTTCTTTGCTCTCCCTCTTTATCCTTCCCTCAACTCGACCTTACTGTTCCCTCTACTTCTTGTCCCCTCTCCTCCTCTCCCCTTGCTACTCTGCTTTCACTCTCCCTCCTCCCCCTACACTCCTAATTTACTCAGAAGATCTTGTCTATTTCACCTTCCAAGAGGGATCCATGAATGGCCCTTTTAAGGTATTCTTTGATACCTAGCTTCTCTAGGTTGTAGTCTCTAGGCTCATTTTCCTTTGCTTTATGTCTGATTTTCACTTATGAGTGAGTACATATTGTGTTTGTCTCTCTGGATCTGAGTGACCTCATACTACTTGATTTAAAGTCCATATGATCTAACTGTATTACTATTCGGCGTATATGCTAAGAACTCTATCTTATTACAGAGATGCCTACACATTCACGTTCAATGATGCTCTTATTTACAACAGTTGAACAATACAGTAGACCTAAGATGTCCAGCAGCTGAGAAATAGGTATTGAAATTANTTCCCTCTACTTCTTGTCCCCTCTCCTCCTCTCCCCTTGCTACTCTGCTTTCACTCTCCCTCCTCCCCCTACACTCCTAATTTACTCAGAAGATCTTGTCTATTTCACCTTCCAAGAGGGATCCATGAATGGCCCTTTTAAGGTATTCTTTGATACCTAGCTTCTCTAGGTTGTAGTCTCTAGGCTCATTTTCCTTTGCTTTATGTCTGATTTTCACTTATGAGTGAGTACATATTGTGTTTGTCTCTCTGGATCTGAGTGACCTCATACTACTTGATTTAAAGTCCATATGATCTAACTGTATTACTATTCGGCGTATATGCTAAGAACTCTATCTTATTACAGAGATGCCTACACATTCACGTTCAATGATGCTCTTATTTACAACAGTTGAACAATACAGTAGACCTAAGATGTCCAGCAGCTGAGAAATAGGTATTGAAATTACAGAGCTACATGATTATTGTCAGCTATAAAAATAGAAACTATGATGTTTACAGAACAATGTTAGATCTAGAAATTATGCTTTCAGTGAGGTAACCCAGGTCAAGAAAGAAGAGTTGCGCATGTTCTATCTCAAATAGAGGTTCTGATTTTGAATTTAAATATAAACATTCTATATTTAAGTTTGTATTAATTTCTGTAGAGGTCAAGAGGCAAGAAAGGAATCACAGATACCCTAGTGAATTAATCTGGGATAGAATAATGCAACGTGGGGATATGAAACTTAAGGTATACAGTAAAAGGTACTACAAATTTTACAGAAGTTTAAGGGAAGGACTAGGAAAAACGTGGAGTGGAGAGTCTTAACAAAGCTAAGGATGCCTAGAAAAACCATATAGAACCCAATATTCTAAAAAGTTAAAAGAAACAGGATCCTCAGGGGGAAAGTGCACCAACTGCTTATCCAATACCAATGGCCATGAAAATATACATACATGTAACATTATAAAGATTGAGCAGATTAGCTTTATATTTAGGTATATGTATGTATGTACATACATGCATGGAAAAATAGTTTATGAAATAGGAGCTCATGAATTTGAAAGAGAATAAGGAGGGATAGATATGTAAGGAAGTTTTGAGGGAAGTAAGGGAAGAGGAAAATTATGTAATTATGTTAATCTCAAGAAAGAAAAAAAGCAATAAAAAATCTTCACATAGAGGTGGATGAGGGTGTTCCCAGAAATCATAAACCTTTAAATAAAAGCTGCAGTGCCAGGTATGGAATACCACACTGTCTCAGAGAGATTGCAGAGCCCTTCTACACTAACAATTACACTAGGCATTGTTTGTTCTCCAGAGCTGAATAGTGAGACCCTTTCTCTGAGCAAACCAGGTAGGTACCTTACAGATAGGACACAGACAATAAGATGGAACTGAGCCAGAAACTCCCAGCCTGATAGTATTCATAGTGCTCGATGGTGTTATCCAGTCAGCTGGGAGAGAAAATTATAATCAAACTGTAACCTAAGCTTGAAGCAATACAAGATTTACCCACTGCTGTAATACTCTGTTGATAATATTCCTGGTAACCAACTTTTTTTGTGGTCAGATTGGAAGCCTGACTAAGAAAGAGAATGTGCATCTGGCACTAAAACCCTGGTTAAAAGCCTACGTCTAGTGAGGTTCTAGGCCCATGGTGTAAAGAAGCTATCATTGCTTCTCTAAATAGACACATTATCAAATTGCTTTCTCAATATTTATGTTTATACCTGGAGAATGGTGCTGCTTTCAGCATGGATCAGCTAAAATCCATTTTCTAGAGGTCAACAGTTAATATAGAGAATTATTCCTTGTCAGAGTGCCGAGAGTAAGTCGAATACTCATTCTTATCATCCATGTCACCGTCATACTTGCAAGACCCAAGGAACTTCCTAGAAAAGATGACAGAAAGAATATAATAGTCACATGCTGGCAAAGTGTGTCATGGAAAAAAAAACACTGCCATCAAAACCTGACAGGGCCCTTACAATCATAAACACACATCAATAATAGATATGGACCCAAGATTGTGCCTTATAACCCACTGTCAAGCATAGAGAAGGTGCTTGCAAGGCTCAATTGACTGTGTTTGCTGGAAGATGGGTTGTCATTATTTTCAATAATATAACCACTAGGAAAAAGAATTTAGAGGGAAAGAAAAGGGAGCAGCATAATAACAGGACAGAATATAATCACAAAACTATGTACATACAATGTTGTCCAAATATGAATAGAGTTATTTTTTCCTAATGCTTCAGAAATCAAACCATAGTTTGTTTAGGGCTACGTTGTAAAATTCCAAGCATTGTGTTCTGTGTAAGAACTGCAAAGATATATCTCATAATAATTCTTCTAGTTAAAACCATCAAAATGTAGGCCATGTCAGATTTGTTTTGTGACAAGGGATATTGCCATATTAAAATAAGTAATCCTCTCAGGAAAATCATGATTAATTTGTTTTCATAATCAAATCACCTCTAAAAGGCTCATCTAATAACTATTGTTTTGTGTCGAGGACTTTCTATCATGAAGATTTGAGGAACATAAGCATTCAGAAGTTAAGAGCGTATTGGAATTTAATCAGCACTAAGCAAAATCTTTACGCCATAAAATATGGTATAGATATTGTTAAGTAGTTCTACAATTTTGAGAACACAAGATACATTTTCATTATCTTTATGATTGTCATTGTTAAACAATGCTTTATAAACTGCATTGTATAAGTATTTCTTTTCTAGTAAATATTATTTTAAAATATTTTACACTTTTTTAAGATTTAGGTTTTTGTTCTTTGTGAATTGTGGTTGTGTGAGTATATGAATGTGAACCACATGCCTACAGTGCACTTGGAGTCTTGAAGAGTGAAGCAGATCCCTTGGAACTCGTGTTATAGTAATTTGTGAGACAACAGATGTGGGTGCCTGGAAGTCAATTTGGAACTTGTGGAAGCTTAACAAGTGATCTTAACTATTGAGTCATCTTTCTAGCCACTTTACTTTTTTAGGTAATGTTGTAAAACACATTTAATATTTCTGCATACTATAGTAAACAATGACTTCATTTAATCTATTAATGGAAAAATTTAAAAATAGCTGCATTTGTTATTACTATGAAAATCAGTTCTATAATTATGTTGCTTTGTGTTGTTTATCTATACCGCCAGATTGTTACCATGAATATTCACTTCCTCTTGTAATAAAACAAGTCATATAGTTGTATTGGAATTTGAAATACATTTAAAAATTTTACCATATATTTTGCTTCTCAATGTTTTACAATCATTTAGAATGTATATGTTTGGGAATTAATAAATATAAAAATGTAAGAAATTTTCAGACGCTTGAGTAGGAGAGGAAGGAAGGCATTTTGACCTATGACAAATTGCTCTACCAGTTATTCAAATTTATACTTGTCCTCAAACGTTTTGCTAATAAAAGATGATTCAAAGGCTATGCTCTCTGAATTGGATGAGAAAGAAATACCTTCTATGCCAAGTAGAGCACAGTTTTTTTAAATGTCATATCCTCTGAATTAGTCATGCAATTTCCACACCTGTCATCTAAATTTGCTTAGGAATTTCAAAAGAATAGGCAATGCTGATTTTGTTATTCTCCACTTGAATTAGGGTATTATGAGTTGAATTTTAAAGTAATAGAGGCACATAGAACATGGAAACAAGTTGAAGCCAGATAGTTAATGCTTGCGTATGAAAGTCAGTCAATATAAATCATCAAGTAAGAAGGGTATGAACTAGATTGCACTATTCAGCACCAAAGTGTCCCTGATTATCATTCACTACCATTGTCGGGGCCCATGAGATTTTTGCAAACTCTCAATATGTGTTTTATTCTGACAGTTGTACAAACACTAGCTCAAAATGCAGGTTTTATCTTCATATAGTGATGATGATCCTCTCAAATTCATGATGGAGCCTGAACCGACGGCTCCGTGATTTAGACATCCACTTCTTTCTCACAGACAGGATGTAGGTTCAATTTCCTGCACCCACATAGTCGTTCACAACATCCAAAACTCTAGTTCTAAGGAATCCGATGACGTCCTCTGTGGACAACAGGCATGCATACGGTATACATACACACATGTGGTCAAGACATTTATACACATTGAATAAAATAGGTAAATTCAGACTGGATAGTCATATAGAGGACTCAAAAGGCCTAAGTTGCTTTTCAGATGCTGTCTTAAAAATCATCACAACAACACTATAATAAAATTCTGTTCAGCTTTATTGCTTGATGGTTTCTAAAAGTCAAGAAACCAGCGAAATTCTAATTGACCTTCTATCCTACACTATATCATTGACCAATATTGAAAAATTTGGCCTGCTGTTGTCTTCCAAGTATCTTTAAGTTGTCACAATTCAATTTCACAAGGTTCTAGGTTAGGGATTTCAGATGCTTTTCTCTAGGCTCTGAAATAACCATGTTCTGATACCTTTCTGCATCTCATAATCCCTTTCACTTTCCACCCTCATATATGTTTTACAATGAGGTAAATTCCTGAGAGATCTCTTGTGTTGTAATCAGGTGCATAGGGTTGGAGAAGAAACCTCTCAATGAGTTCTCATAAGAACCCTATGTGATTGTTCAGAGCACAAACTGAATGGAGCGCAACACGCAGGTATATGCAATTAAAGGTGGTGATCATAATTCCAGCTGTCACAAAAATGAACCATTCTTTAGTTATTGAATTATATGTTCGTCAATATCAGTACAAATAATGTATAACAATATTTAAAGGTGTTAACAGTTCAGTTAGGAAAATAAGAGACTACTCATAAAGTAGAAAAGAGTATCTATGGTACACATATTGACATCAGATGTATCTATCTGTAGATAAAGGAACTTTTAAAGATCAATGCTAAAGAAATCAACCAATGAAATATGTTTAAAGTAAGATGCAGTAATGCACACCTGCAATACAAGTAAATGCAGAGAGCAAGCTAGGTCATTATAGGCTCCAGACCAGCAGAGAATGTGAAGTGTAACCTTATCTAAAAAAAAAAAAGAATGAACACAGAGACTCGGTGATAGAATGGATATGAAAATTTGCAAGACCATGGTTTCAATTACGAGGATTGTGAAACTTAGTAGGCTAAATTTTTGACTATACAAATCACAAAACAGCATACATAGTCAAACACACACATACACTTCATCCTTTGTCATCAGGAAAACACAAATTAAATTCATAGAGTTACCATGATACATCCATCAAATGTCTTAAGTACTAGAGATACAATATCAAGTATTGTTGAGAACATTGACAGTTTTACTTCTATTCACCAGAAAATTTAGATGTAGAGAGGATGGATCACCACAAGCTCTGCTATGGTTTTCCTTTATAGCCCATTCTCAGTTCTTTCTCCCATACCTCACCTCTAACAATTATGTCCTTATTTGTTTTACATGGCATTAATATGAAATCATTATAAGTGCACCTTCTATATAGTATCATAGCTTGAGATAGATATTTTTACTGATATTTTCATGGCATTCTATTCTCTTTCCTTTCATAATAATGCAAGGTATTTATGTGTATGGTTCACACTTGCTACTTCTTGCTGGACCTTTAATGTCACTGGCAAAAGTGACATGCTTTGCATAATCAAGCTGAATGCAATGGTAGTTTGTCAGATAGAGTGGGCAGTAATGAGAATGCTGTTGCAAAGTAACCAAGAGTCAGCCACAGAACAATGCCATCCACTCTTATTATGCCTCAAGCATTTACTGACACTAAGTGTAACAGTAGTTGGGGCCTGATATGATGTTATTATTGTCATTTTTTTCTTAACTTTTATTTGTCATAATTGTTCTTAGGATTATTTGCATAATTATCTACAATATAAGAAGTTAAAATAAATTTTACTCATCAATTTTATTTTTAGTACTCATGATACTGAAGAATTAAAACTAAAGGAATCGGTGTGGAGAAATAGCTCAGTGGTTAAGAATACTTGTTCTTGCAAAGACCTAGGTTTGGTTCTCAGCAGCCACATGGTGGCTCACAACCATCTGTATCTACAATTCCAGGCAATCAAACGTACTTTTCTCATCACCACAAGCGCCTGGGATGCATCCACTTACATATATGCTGGACAAAACCCTCACACAAATAAAAAAAATCTAAAACAAAATTAGAAAAAAGAATAGAATAGGATCAAATAGATTAATTGGAAAGTGCATATTGTAAATAAAGTCCAAAATTGAGGTTCTCTACAACAATAACAGCAATAACCAGAAAAGAAAAAGGCACTCCTGTCCAGGATTTTTTTTATTTACCTCAGTCTTGGGTACAGTGGTTCTTTTTCAGGGGATGTTGTTCACAAAACAACTTACTATACTCTGGATTCCTTCCCTCATCTCTCTCCCTTCCTCTTTCTCTTTCCCCTTCTCCCCATGGTACCCTATTTCCAACAACTGCTTGTCAAACAGGTAGCAGAGTTTTATATCTTCTATCCAAGTACCACTGATTTTTGACCATGGGTGATGCAAGTTTGAAGGACTTAGGCTGGCTTTGATAAATTCCCTCACTTCTATGTCCCGAATATGTGTACCATAAAGGATGTTTTGCTGCATTTTCACTTCTATTCTTGTTCTACAGAGACTTGAGTAAAGAAGTTCAGAATACCTTAACATTCACCTAGTATCCTGGGTACTTAGGATTTCTATGTTCTCACACTTGGCCCCAACTGATTTACTGAAACTCTTATTGGATCATTCTCACAAACTTGAATGCACATTTTCTTACACTTACCTTCTGTCTTCCAAGTAATTAATTTTTCACATTGGTTAATAACTCTGACGTTTCGGAGTGAGGAGAACATTGCCATTTTGTAGACTATCCAATATTTTGCTTATTTGTTCAGTATATCAATGGAAACTATTTCCTTAAGTTTTCTACATTTTAACTCAACATCAAAAGGTGGCATATTTTCAAATCAAAGTAGCTGAATTGAGATAAGCCTGTATTCAGAGAAGAATCACAATTTCATATTGCTGAGATAAGTACATTATTATCAAACTCATCCCCATTCTACTACAGGTACAGTATAGAGATTCCCTTTGTTATTTTTAGATTCAGCACTTGAGAACACTGGACTTGTTCCTAAAAGTTTCCCTTTTTTTTCTGAAATTCATATTCCCTTGCTTATTCTGCTATGTGTATGCTTCAATGTTCCTAGCATGATTTGTTTGTATATGGCAGTCCTGTGTAGAAATTATCATATAATGGAATTTAATATTCCTACATTGAAAAAAATATTCTTAAGTAATTGGTATAAAATATTTAATATGGGCAATATTTTCTAAATGCAAACGTAAATAGCCCCTGGATCTGTGATCTCTGTGTTCAATAAAATATAAAATAGTCACTATAATGATTCTTATATTTGCTTTAGAGAAAAAAAGTACACTATTGTCTTTCAGGTAGAAATTTTTAGATCCAGAAATGCAGTGTCGTATATGGCCTTATAGTCATATTTGAATTTATTCCAGAAAGGGCAAGAAGAATTTAAATCTAGAAAAGATGCAGAGAAGTTAATGATTCATGTATGAAATCTCTAATCAGTCAAAGTCACAGGCTTCTGATCATTTCAGAGTACTCAAACACTCTACTATTTAAAGACACAGAAAATAACCCAGCTTTGATAAGAACAATTTAAAAACACGAATTTATTAACTGTATTAAGGATTTTCTCTGTGATAACTGACTGCAGTTAATTTTGTTTGTTTCCTTTCGATGTTCTACTATAGGAGCAGAAAAAATACTTGCTCCTCATGACTGAAGGATGATTTCCCGGTTGGGTCTCTCAAAAGTGGCCTTTTCTGTGCACATTCCTCTTTGCAGAGCACCAAGTCCAGTATGGAAATGCCAGTCATCAGTTACTTATTCACTAGCTTCCTCAGATGGAGCGTAAGTGGCCATTTAGCCCTCCCTGTTCTCTGTTTCTCTGGCAAGGTTCCACTGAATACCACACAATCAAAACAAAACTAAAGCACCATTTAGGAATGATTTTGTTAGAACTTCTACACTGTTTGGCCAGAGGGATCTTTAAGAAGAGGTACACTTTCAGTGTTAAATGTTGAAACTCTCACTGTACTAACTTCTGCTGGGACTGCTGAAGTCTAGGACATAAAACTTAACCAGAGGTCAATAGCATGGTCAATAACTTTAAAAAGAGACATGGCTGAAGTAGTACTGGGAAAGGAAGAAACAAACGCAGTCTTATTTTTTAAATGTACCAGTAAAAATTGTTTTCCTCTTCTTCCCAAAATTTATTAGTGCATTGGATGATTTGGTAAGACTTTGATAAGTTCTCCCTACCATTTATATATGTGTCATTCTTCTTCTATCATGGTACAGGTTCCATCCAGAACATTGTGCAGCAATATTGGTTCTTCCAAAATTGAACTATTACTGTTATAAGCAAATGTATCTGTTCTTTTACTAGTAAAAGATTTTGATTGCACATATATTTTGTTTATAAGCTTTAAGACTAGTCTTTGAGTGGTAAAAACTAAGTTCATAAGACTCAACTATTCCTATACCTATGGGAAGTGTGGGGCAGAGAACTATCTACTGTGAACCCGGTGCTTCTCTTTTAGTTCAGGTCAAAAAAGAATAAAATAACACTGGAATGCATTCTTGCTCAGATATGGTTTAGGAAAGCTACTAATTCCCAGAGTTTATTGGGGCATGTGATAGGATTGGGTCCTAGAAACGTATATATAGTCCTCAGGATTTACACAATCAATAACGGAAATATTTAATTCTGAAATGTTTTCAACAGGACACAAAATATTGTAGGTCATGGCTACTACTCTAATTGGATGTTTGGAATACCTTGTAGAACAGGAAGTTTGAACGCAGATGAGGTGGTTTTAAATGAGGTCTCACTCTTGAATCTTCACAGAACATATCCACAACTATTTGAAGTAGAATATATTCCAGTGTGGAAGAAATGAATTAATTGCTATAGGGATAGAGAATTTAGGGAAAAAATAGTTCCTTTTAGATGAATAGGAGGCACTAGCCAGCAGCATACCTATCCAAATAATGATTAGAAGTACTGACAATGAGAAGCAAAAACAAAGCAGCTAACCTGGCGTGAAGAAGAGGTTTTACTTGGGGAGGATATAAGGAAGGCAAGAGCCTCTTAGACAAGGAATATTTTTGATTTGTTTATTAGGCCCCGTGAAACAAGAAACAACATAGGAAGAAGTTACAGATAAAACTGTATACAAATCATTCAGTGATGCCATTGGGGCCATATGAGACTCACAGAAAGCGTCAGGGGATTTTTATCGGAAACTCTGGTAAGTTTAGGCAGTGTAAGTGTAATCTGAGGTAATTGTGGCAAAATTAATTTGGGGAGTGGATTTTCTCCATTAAATAGATACTTGGTATTAGGTTCTACCATCAATAAAATGTTAATTTTGAAAAAAGAATGTTGCATTATAAGTGAAATTTTTTTATAGCAATGAAAACAAGGTTTGTCTGGTTGACCCAAGCAAGAGGAGTTATATGGCATGTTATCATATCCCTTGCAATGGTAACATTCCAGAAAAGCAGCATGGGCTGTGGGTACATGTTTTGCAGATTTACTATTTGACATTGGTCCTTGCGGCCACTTTCAAAGAGAAAATATAAGCCCTTGATTAGTACTCTTGAATTTTATATTGAGTGTTTCGAAGCAGGTAAACTCATTAAGTTTCTTGCAGCTTCATAGTGATTTGAATATTTAATAAGACCTTATAAGGTCTTTTTAAAAAAATTCTGATTTAGTTTTGTATTACACTTTATTGTATTTTTGTTCTACTCCTTTGCTGTGTGTTTTAAGATCATGTAGGTGACCAAAAATTAGCTTCTTTCTTTCACTGTCAGTGTTGGTCATATATATCTAGGGATTATTCTTAGGGATTTATGAGGAGCCTCTTCTCTGAATTTTTTTCCTCAGAGTTGTGCCATCAGCTAAGATAGGTCAGGTTATTGCTGGCCATTTGTCTCCTGTTGAAAGTACACAAAACACTTCCTTCAACAATGACCCTTCTCACTGAAGGATGTACAACAATTAGTATCCAGACTCTGCAGGCTCCACAGTCTCTCACATCAAGAGAAGATGTGAATTTGTGAAGATATAAAGTCTTTTGGGAAGTGTCCTGTCATCCTCTGGTACATATCTGACCTAATTGAGCTGGGGATAAAGTCCAACATATCGATTATTGTCATCTATCCTATTTATCCTCAGCAACTTTAATCTCTAAATACAGCTATTGAATGCCCAGATGGTCAGTTACACTCATTGTGAAGAAGAAACTGTGGTTTATAATTTTGCTGTTGTAGAACATTTAGAGAAAGTCTGACAAAACAAACAGATTTTAAAGTAAATCTTCAGTCTTTGAAGACTCAGCTTTTTAAAAGTAGTTAAATGCATGATAAACTCAGCAGAAAACCTAAGCAATCTTCTTGATAAAACAAAATCGACATCTTTAAAGCATATCAGCAAATTGATGTTTTAATAAAAACTGTGGAAGTGCATTTGCAAGACCGAAAATATGGGCATTACTGTAAACATCTTATAATAGCATATTTTTAGAGGTGGCATACAGAATAAAAATACAAATTCATAGACAGACTGGAACTAGGCAAGGTGAAAAATAACACTAAATCATCACATGAAGCCACATCAATGAACTCTCAAACCAAAACACATAATCTCCTTTAATCAGTTTGTATATTCCTAGAAAAACTTGTAAATGTATCTCAAAGAATAGCCTTAACGAGGGGGCCCAGAGAAGACAAGCGAATATGAAGATGAGTAACATATATATAAATATAAAGACATAAGTTTGTTAGTACTAATGGGAAGGTGTTTTTGTAACAACTATCTTAAGGGCCACTTGAATTTTGGAGAGAGACTAAATGGGATTTTAAGGAACACAGATTGTGTTTTGTTTTCATGAGCTGTGAGTCAAATTACTACAGTACTTTATAATACATTACAATGGCTAGTAAAACGTGAGGAAATGTTCCTGGTCTTTGTTTAGACAAGAAACCAATTACTATAATTTGTAATAAAGTATCCCTCCAAGGCTTCGACTAGGAACATGAAGTTCAACTGAATACAGAGGAAGTCTGTAAGAGACTTCAAATCTAACATTTAAAGAGGTCTTTCCTTTCAAAATAACCTTGTTTGAAGAACAAAACAGGGAAAGATTCACCAGAAGGATGTTACTGAGAAATCCTGAGGTGTATGAGATGGACATAGTCTCAAACTGGCTTGTCAGGGAAGAAAGAGAAAATGAAATGAACCTACTGTCTTTCATAACATGCACAGATGCAAACCTCCACTGCCACTGCTTAACTCCACAGCTGAGAACCAGGACAGATCCAAGAACAAAAATAAAACAAAACAAAACAACACAACAAACAAAAAACAGTTCTTTCTCCTCCATGGAATGAGCAGTAAGGACCCATCTTGGCCTAGACTTTCAGATTGCACTAGCGAGCTGCCTTTACTTGATATTCTCTGCTTCAAGGCAGGAGAACATCCCTATGAATAGTCCTTTAAGAATGTCTGGCCTATGCCTTCTGAGAGCTCTAAAAGAGAACGGAAGGTCTTTGCATATCACTGGAGAGTTGCTCTAACCAGGAACCCTGGCCAATGGTTCAACTGAGTCAACTGAAAGTCCCTGGGCAACTAGAAGCCTGGATTAATAACCCCTTAGGGCTCTGAGTAGCTCAAGCAGAGGATTCTTCTGGCATCACTGAAGGAGGGAAGGGCTACTGGACTTCAGGCATCTCTGAAAGTATAGATTGTGACATCATGGGAACTAAATTGCGAGAAAGATAAAACATAATAAATTGCTGCTCCATGTATGGACTATTATTGTGGTGGCAGCATCGGTTGCCCTGGTAAATAATTGAGATTTTAAAACTATGTATGCCAATATCAAGCTGTTTTTATTACTGTAGCTCTATAGTAGACCTTGAAGTCAAGAGTTATGATTCCCCATAAGTTCCTTAATTGTACAGGGTCGTTTTAGCTATATTGAGATTTTTTTTTTTCAAAATGAAGTTGAGTATTGTTCTTTCAAGGACTGTGAAGAACTGTATTGGGATTTGGATGGGGATTGCACTTATTTTGTGGATCGCTTTCAGTAGGATTGCCATTTTTATTACGTTGATCCTACCTATGCAAGAGCATGGGAGATCTTTCCATTTTCTGATTTCTTCAGTTTCTTTATTCAAAGACTTAAAGTTCTTGTCGAACAGGTCTTTCACTTGTTTGGTTAGTGTTACTCCAAGATACTTTATGTCATTTTTGGCTATTGTGAAGGGCAATCTTTCTCTGATTTCTTTCTCAGCTTCCTTATTATTTATATATAGAAGGGCTACTGATTTTTTTGAGTTGATCTCATATCCTACCACATTAATGAAGGTGGTTATCACCTATAGGAGTTTCCTGGTAGAATTCTTGGTGTCTTTTATGTATACTATCAAGGTTGACCAATGGTATCGAATCAAAGACACGTATATTAATCCACACATCCATGAACACATGATTTTTGGCAAAGAAACTAAAATTATACAGTGGAAAAAAGAAAGCATCTTTAAAAAAGTGTGCTGACATAACTGGATATCAGCAAGTAGAAGAATGCAAATAGATCCTTACCTATTCCCCAGAACAAAACTGAAATCCAAATGAATAAAAGACCTTAACACAAGACCAACCATAGTGAATCACATAGAAGAGAAAGTGGGAAGTAACCTCCAATGTATGGGCAAAGGAGACCACTTCCTAAATATAACCACAGTATCACAGACACCAAGAACAACAATAAATAAATGGGACCTCCTGAAATTTAGAAGCTTCTGTAAAGCAAAGTCCACAGTTAATAAAATAAGAAAAGCAGCCTACTGAATGGGAAAACATCTTCACTAACCTCATATCAGGCCAGGGACTGATCTCCAAAATATATAAAAAAATAAGAAATTAGACATCAAAATATCAAATAATCCAATTAAAAATAGGGTACAGATGTAAACAGAGAATTCTAAACAGAAGAATTTTAAATGGCTGAAAGATACTTAAGGAAATGTTCACCAAACTTAACCCTCAGTCAAATGCAAATCAAAACATCTCTGAGATACCATCTTACACCTGTCAGAATGGCTAAGATAAAAAACACCAATAAAAGCTTATGTTTGAGAAGATGTGGAGTAAGGGGAACACTCATTTATTGCTGGTGGAAATGCAAACTTGTGCAATCACTATGGAAATCAGTATGGTGGTTTCTTAGAAAATTGGGAATCAACATACCTCAGGTTCAGCAATACCACTCTTGGGCATATACCCCAAGGATGCTCAACTATACCACAACTACATTTGTTCAACTATGTTTATAGCAACATTATTTGTAATAGCAAGAACCTGGAAGAATGGATGAAGAAAGTGTTATACATTTTCAAAAAAGAGTCCTACTCAGCAATAAATAAACATGACATCTTGAAATTTTCATGCAAAAGAATGGAGCTAGAAGAAATCATCTTGAGTGATCTATCCCAGACCCAGAAAGATGAGCATGGTCTGCACCCACTCATAGGTGAATACTAGCTGTAAAGCAAAGGATAAAGAGCCTGTAGTCCAAGACCCCAGAGATCTAAGTAACACGGACACCAAAAGAAAAACCTACATAAATCCCCCTGGGAAGAGAAGATAGACAAGATCTCATGAGAAAATTGGGAGCGTAGGGGTGAGGGCAGAAGGAAAGGTGGAAGGTGAGGAGGAGGGGAGAAGAGGGGGAAGAGAACTTGAAGGAATGGACCGAGACAGAGAGCAAGAAAAGAGATATCTTGATGATGGGAGTCATTATGGGGTTAGCAAGAAACCTGGCACTAAAGAAATTCCCAGGAATCCACAAGGATTACTTCAGCTAAGACCCTAAGCAATAGTGGAGAGGGTGTCTTAACTGGCCTTGCCCTGTAGTCAGATTGATGGTTATCTTAAATGTCATCATAGAACCTAAATCCAGCAGCTGATGGAAACAGATGCAGAGAACCGGAGTAAATCATTTGGCTGAGCTTACAAAGTCTAGTAGAAAAGAGGGAAGACTGTGCTTATGAGTAAAGAGGTCAAGACTATGATAGGAACACCCACCACTAAAACAGCTTAAGTGAGCTAATGGAAGTCTTCCATCTCAGGCCTGACAGCAAGGGAACCATCATAGGACCAAATTATGCCCTCTGAATGTGACAGTTATATGACTCGGGAAGACTATGAGGCCACTGTTAGTGAGACCAAGATTTATCCCTAATGCTAGTTCTGTCTTTTTTGAACCCATTCTCTCTGGAAGGATACCTTGCTCAACCTAGATATAGAAGGAAGGGCCTTTATCCTGCCTCCAAGCAATGTGCTAGACTGTGTTAACTCTCCAGGAGAAGAAAGGCTTACCCTCTCTGAGGAGTGGATTAGGGGTGTAATAGGGTGGGAATGGAGAGAAGATGGAGGGAACAAGAGGAGGGGAGTGAACGGCAAATGGATTTGGCATGAAAAATGAGAAAAGATAGCTTTAAAAAATAAAAAGAACAGTGTAGAAAGTATATTTTACTTAGTCTACTGCAGATAGAGCATGAAGCATGATAGCAATAGAACTGATAATGTATGGAAAATGATGGTAGCAGCCTCCAGTTTGGAACTTATTCCATTATGGTAAAACACTTCACATGTGATTTTTCAGCAATTCCTGTCATCCAAATGAGAGCTAATGAGACATATCTATATTTGATCTTCGTAGAGCTAAATAAGACGCATGGCATATAATTTCTCATTTTTTTTAGAAATTCCACCATGTAAACAAAAGTTCTCCTATTGTATTGGTTTGTAGCTGATTTTGTTTGCTTCTACCATTCTACTATCCCTCTCATTAGGCAGAACACTGTAGTGATTTCTGTTTGGAGGATAATTTTCGGATCAAAGTTGCATTGGAAACACATACACTTGCTGGACTCTTATTTTATTGTTCTCTCATCACACTAGGTAATTGAAGAAGGGTGATTTAAATAGTATTAAAAATTTATCTTGCTGAACACTAATGAAACCAGAATAACATAAACAATGAATCTAATTTGAAGGATGTGTCTTTCGGCATCCAAATTTCTCTCACTATCTCAGTCTATCTCTCTTTCTCTTCCAGCCTGGAAATGAAAAGAGACCTCATTACTAACTTGTGAAGGAGGTGAGACTGAATGGGTTCTAAATTTCCTCCAAAAGAAACAGTTTGTAAATATGACACTTATGAAAAAAAAACCTATTTGAAGGTAGAAATTCAAGAGATGATATAATAAATAAAGAATTTCATACTCCAAAGCCTGAATATGTAGTTTATCTTCCACTAAAAACTGGAAAATGAGAGCTAAAACCTAGGGGAATCCCAGGCCCTGATCTAGAAAAGAAAATTAGTTTTGACTATTAACTTCAAAGCTTATTACATGTGTTTGTGCCAATGACATTTTCATTTGTGTGACATAAATTTTAGAGAGTTATCATCATTTACTGAGTATGTGAAACGGCTAGGCAGGCAATGGTGCTTGTAGTCAAGCCTGATAATCTGAGTTTAATCTCTGGGGCCCAGAGTATGGAAGGAGAGAATCAACTCTCCCAAAAAGTCCTCTGACATCCACTTGCGTGCTGTGGTATGAACATATGTATAAGTAAATAAATAAACAAAAAGTAAAAAATAAAATGTTTTGAGTGAAAATTTTCAAGTTCATTGGTAAATCCAAAAGCTAAATAAAAGCAGTTTACAGAATCTTACCACTAGGCCAGTGCCGCCTGCATTCCGATGGCCTCATCTATATAGTGTAGATAATTATTTATTCACTGCCAAATAAGTATATGTAGAATGTGTGCAAAATATTCAGTTAACTCCCTAAAATGGCAGAGGATCAGAATTGGATCTGACAAACAAAAATGTGTGCATTAAGTTTCAGAGATTCACAATGCACAAAATAACTACAAGTCTTGAATCTTGGACTCAAGATTTTATCTGTACTTCTCTGTTTGGGGCAACAATTATTGTGGATGAATTCCATATAAGTAACATTTAAAACACGTTGGGCACATTACAGAAAGGAAGTTATAAACAAGAATTGTTAAACACTTGAAAAGTGAATAAAGAAATCTAGAGATGCTCAATAATAATATTTTGATTGTTTTTGCAAAAATCTTGATATTTAGCTTAAATTGATTCTGTTACTGAGGAAGTTATCTACACAGGAGTAAAACGTAATTGAGGAAAGAGCCAGGAATTCAGCCCTCATTTAGTTTGATGGGAAAAGTAGTTGGGCGGGGGGCTTTGAAAGGTGTTCAGTGTTTCTGAGCATCAGTTTAAGTGAAGAACTTTAGATACTTTCTAAAAATCCCTTCTAGTAATTGTTTCTACATGCTAACATCCCTTATGCTACTACTCACTAAAAATTTACAGCTGAATTACATGGGGTTGATAGCATGAAGAAGCATACATTACAGTGGACTGGTAAATTCTAATACACTGTGTGAAAATTTGGTTGGCTCAATCTTAATTTTAATACAGTGAAAATGATTATATGTAGCTTTGTCCCCGTTGTCCTTATGATTTTCAATAATTTGTACTTACAACAAGTGTTTATTAGCAGCCTACAGTAAATAAACACTAGTTTTGTGTATTAGCAATATCAAAAGAAGTAACATAAAGACTTTGTGGCATGTGTCTCCTGTGGGAGTAAATAGCTGCATTTTAGAGTACAATTTGACATTTTCTATAATTTTGAGCAATTACTTTGCAGGAAAGAAAAGCTACAAGTATGTTATAAATAAGTAACAGAAGACATATAAGAAACTATCTCCATCTTGACTGCTCTTTGGTGCCTCAAAATTTTAATTATAGGATATAAAAATACTTCCATATTACCAGAAGACACAAGCTAGATCAGAAATTGTTCATGTCTGGCAGCAGTAAAAACATGCATATTCATAATTGTTTGGCTTTCTAAAGATTGTGAAGCTTAAGAACTGGAAAAGAAGGTGATATGAGGCACTTCCCAGTGGATAGAAGCAAAGGGTTACTTTCTGAGATGATGAGCTTTCAAAGGAAAGCTATTTTTCTCTTGCTCTTTGCAAATTTCAGACATATAATTTCATGACTTGAGTCTAGATTACCTAAAGGCCACATGTTAAAAGGGTTGCTCCTCAGTTGGTGTTTTCAGGAGGTGGAGGAACCTAAAAGAGGTAATTATTAGTGGGAGGATTCAGTTCTGTGGAGTGTATTGTCATAGAGGGCTGAAGGGTTCTGGCTTCTTTCTTTTTTCCTTTCATCCAGTAAATTAAGATTTGTGCCCCCCTACACACTCTTCTATGACGATGAGATTAATCAAGCACAACAAACTCAAAGTGCTGCGCAAAGATGGACTGAAACTCTTCACTGGTTAATTATTTCTGATATTTATTGTATGAGAAATTTGGATAATTGGTGATGCTTAAATATGCGATCCTTTGATACATATTCAGCAGAGACATACATAACAAGAAAATCCACATGACACTCAGAATCTTCTGCTACAAAATGCTCATTTAACAAATAAATGGTTTCATAGGAAACTGTGACATGAAAAACTTATTTATTTAGAAGTCTAATTTATTTGCCTGAAAAGTTCAAGATTTAGGGACAGATTAAGACTGGAATACAACCTGTGTGTCATATATGTTCTACTTACAGATTTTCAAAAGTTTTGTGTCCTCTGACTTTTGAGATATACAGTTTCCCCAAGATTCTGACTCCCAGGAAGGAAAGATGCTCTTGTCTGTGATTTTCCCCTTGAAGCATCAAAGAATCCTTGATAAAGAATGTGTAGAGCCTATGAATAGGAGATAACAGAATAAACTGCTGTGGAGAGACTCAAAATTAAAGGGAAAATGTAAATAGAGTACAAAAGAGGATGTAAAACCAGAAAAAGTGATATGAAACAGAGATGATTAGTGAATAGTATGAAGACTAGAAGCACATTTTTATTTGCAAACATTCTACAAAAAGGTAAAGCAATCTTCAGATGACCACAGTTTTGCTGACCTTTGGAAGACTCCTTAGAAACTGTATATACTGTTTAAACCAACTTCCACATAGGTAAGTCTCTGACATGTTAGCGCTTCACATTCAAGGGAAAACACAAATTGAGTTAGCACTAAAGTTCACTTATTTATGTTTGCAAAACTAATATATATTTTGAAGGTTTGCTTTTTTAATGCAACTATAGTTACAGACTTGTTGAAGGAAATTACAAAAGATGCTGTCAAGTAAGGACAATATTGAAGTTTTAAATTTTGATTCCTAAGCATGTGATAAACTCCATCAAAGGAGCACAGTTTGTATCAAGCTAACTGCCCACTATCAAGAAACAAAATAAATGATATCATCTTTTTATAGAGCATATTATTTACAAATATTAATTTTCCTCATACGTATTTCTAGGATGTTGCTATCTTTTCCTTTTATCTCTTATCTGATATTAACCTCCTTCTCATTACATGTGTATAGGCTTCTGTGGAGTTCAATGTCTATTCTCTCCTTTCATAATGTCTTGAGAATCTTGCACAATTTTGAGGAAAAGTAGAATACATTATTTTCTAATTTCTAGCATCTCCATATTACTTTGGTGTTTCATAAATATTCATGATCCATATCTATTCCTTTAAATTTATTTCATATTTTGGTATATTCTAGCACCAATAAAATAAATTTACAGTATATTTATGGAATAGAGAATAGAGAGCTCAAATGAAGGTCAAGGTATAGAGGAGCTAAATGAACAAAAACTAAGCAGCATAAAGAAATGTAAAAGAGGCTGTAGATATAACTAAGCATTCAAATGCTTGCACTGTATGCAGGAGAATATGTCTTTGATTCTGAAGAAATACACATTGTGTTACATGCCTAATAGAGAGACTAGGAACTCTAAGTAATATCAAAATGATTTAGTAAATATAGCACTCTACTGCTCACATGGAATTGTATAATATGTGGTTGCATTTGAACAGAAGTAATACTATATGATGTCACTTGATATGATGTGCATAAGAATTCTATAGGTTATCAGTTTGATGAATTCAGTTCAAAGAAATGATTGAACCTCATATGGCTCTAAAAGGATGTAAGTGGAAAGGTGTCCTCCATTCCTGAAAATGTTGACTAGAACAGCTCCTCTTTTCTGAAATAAATGGTTTCCAAGTCTGTCTTGAAACCTAGAGCAAACAAAGCAAAACTCACAAAGCAAAGCAAACCCCAGTGCAGTTTATTTTTCTTGTCCCTTGTGTTTGAGGGTCACTGAGACAGATACCGAGGAGAGGATGCTTCATCAGCTCCTCTGATTTTAGAACATGAACAAGAAAACGGCATGAACAGAATGACTTAGACATGCATTGCATGATAGAAACACAGGTAGAGTTAAAAGATTTCCAAGTAATTTCATGAAAAATGTTAAGAAGGAGAACAATGCGAAAAAGGAGTGGGATGTAAGAGGAGAAAGGGGCTCAAGGCAGGCCATGGAAAGAGAAGAAGCAGAAAGAGGATACTTTTCTATCACATCCAAAATATCCCTTGCAAGTGTCTCCTCTGCTGATGTGGAGTGGGAAGGATTATTGCACTTCTGCTCATCAGCAGGAGTCTTCTTACAGGAAAACACAGAGATGATGCTAGAAGAAACAAAATAACACAGATGGCAAGATCAGTCTCTCTGAGGGAAGCTATGTAGTTTGTCATGTGAAAAACATTTCAGGAAAAGTCAGAGGTTTCAGTAGAACTTAGAACATTTGGGAACATGTTCTAGAATCCTCGGAGCCCAGTTACATATTAAATCAGGCCTTGATAATTAGATGATCTGAATCTTTGCATTATGTCAGACATTACAAAAATACAAATCTAACCTATTTATGGTTTAACCCATGGTATAATTCATTCATATATTTTTAAATATAAGGATAAAATTACTTTTCTACAGTGTTGGCAAAATGTAAATGAGATACGTGAATTTAGTAAGATAGTTCTGAAAAATTATTAAAGAGGAGATTTTATTGGAGATGAATTTTAAGACTAAGAGTGTGCAGGAAAAATTCACAAAATTATCTAATGTGAGAGGATTAAATGTATAAGGATAATGTGAGATCTTCTCAATGAAGAAATACTGCATTTCAAGTTGTTATTATATGATTTCATTTAACTTACTGAAGAAAGTTAAAGCTAGTATTGTGATCTATCTTTAAATAGTAAGAGAACAATGGGAGGAGAGAGATGTATCATCAATTCTCAGCACTAACTGCTCCTCCAGAAGTCATGAGTTCAGTTCCCAACACAAACTTCTGGCAACTCCAACTGCAAAGGACAGCATCTTATAACTGTCTATAACTTCTGCTCTAAGGCATGTGAGGCCTTTTGTCTGTGTATGTAACTGCCCAGACACAGATATACACTTGCACATAATTAAAAATAAAACTGGAAACCAAAGAATAAGGGGGCATTAATTCAGTCATCAATAGCAATCAACTAGATGGTGATTAAGTAATAATTCTCCAACTAAAAGTATAAATTCTGTGGATTTTCTCCCAATGGAGAAAATCTGTAATTTTAAGGAAATTCTGGAGTTTTACTGGATACTTACTTTACTTCTCAATAGAAGTTTGAATAAGCATGAAGGAGTTTAAATAGCTCAAATATAATAGTCCTGTGTTAAACTAAAATTGTATCACATATTTTACATTTTAGTTGGGCATATGCTGTTAATACTGTTATTGATGTGTTAGAAACCTTGAGAAGAGAATGCTATCTTAAAATAGAATGTTAATAGTATGAAATGGTTTTACAAAAGATTTTTTTCTTTTTTATGTATGTGATGTCCACGTGTATGTCTATGTCCCATGTGCAGCTTCTGTGACTGTATAGACCAGAAATGGGTATAAGATTTTTACTGGAGTTGGCCATAACTGAGAGTAGCTATGCAGGTGATGAGAATTAAACCTGGTTCATTTGCAAGAGAAATAATTGCTGTAAATCTCTACACCAGCTCTCCATCTCCTAACTGTATAAAATACTTTAATGTTCATGGGAATTATATTTTACAGAGACTTAGAACCAAAACTGATGAATGTCTTTGCAGGAAATGCATAATTCTTTGTGAAGAACAGAGGGATTGAAAGGTTTCTGAAAGGAAAGACAAATCATCAACTTCCCAACAGAACTGGTTAAAAATGAGAAATACTGTGAATGGAAGGTCTCTAGATTAGGAAACCAGAATGTTCATTGCCTGTTTACTGGCCAGGGAGTATTTGAGTGAGAAATGGATAGAAGGGGTGGGAGCAGGAACTGAAAGCCTCCCACGTTTGCCTGTGATAGGCTATTTATAGGGTTGCCAACAGAAAGTCAGATGAGGGAGGAACTATTCTATGGTACATCATTACTGGGAGTCACCAGGGTAGGAAATGATAAGAAACTAGGAAAACAAACTACTTTAGTTTGCAGATGGTCATTACTGTAGTTTGAAGAAACCATTAACCAAATCGGAAAAACTTCAACATTCTGGGCATGATTAAGAGGAATAAAAGCCAAAATAACAAACCATGAGCAGCATTTTCAAGAAAATCAGCAAATATTCCAGAAAAAAATGTAGAAGCATTTGAATATTTTCTTTAATACATTTCTTTGAACTTTAAAAGTAAAGATCCTGGAAAAACTACATTGATTAAATAAATGTGGCAGATGGCATTATCTATAAATACTTCTTTTATTCTTTAATATTTGTTGGCAGTGATTGCTCATTTTTTCTCAATTAATTAATTCGGAGATCTGTATTAATTGCAATACTGTTTGGCCAATAACTTAAGCATATTTCTGGCTAACACTCAAATTTTGAATTAACCCATTTCTATTAATCTGTGTATTGACACAATGCTGTGACTTACCTGCAAGAATCTCTTGTGTCTGTCTATTGTGAGCAGCTACATGGCTTCTCACCAACTCTGCCAACTCTCTTTCAACATTCCTGTTTGGATATCCTGCCTGGCCTTACTCCTAAGCCTTTGGCCAAGGCAGTTTTATTCATTAACCAATAAAAACAGCACATATACAGAAGTACTTGACACACCATTTCCCCTTTTCTGTTTAACTAAAAAGGAAGGTTTTTAATTTTAAAACAGTAAAGTTATATATAACAAAATGGGTATCAAGCAAGGATTAAAATTACAATATTTATATCTACTTTATCTTTTATTGTAACTAAAAAAACTATACGTATAACTATCTGTTCTTCAACTCCATCAAAGATTCCAGAAGGATGTAATATTACCTATGTTAACAGGAAGTGCATTGTAAAAAAACTTCCAAAACTCTGGAATTGACAGAGACAATTATTTTCTGAACAGTAACCCAAAGTTCTTCTGCAACACTGGGGCACCCTTATTTAGCCTATAGGTGCATTGTATCTAGCAGACTTTTCCATGAAGCAGGAAATTTCAAAAACAGTTCCTTCTGTATTGACAGTTTGCCAGTTACTTTCTTCTGTGTCCTGAAAATGTCTGACAGACTCTTTCATGAAGCAGGAACCCTGAGGGACTGTCTCACATTCTTTAGGCAACTTCAGCAGCCATTTTTTGTTGTCCTGCATGCCTACTTTACACAGCATAACATCAAGCAGTCCAGGCAAGAGCAGTTTCTTGACCAAATGCTTAATAAACTCCATAAGGAGCCTCTTCAAAGCCCATCACCCTCTTGAAGTAATTGGTGCTTCCAGGATCAGATGTGTCTCATTGCCATGAAAAGTCCTAAGTTCTTAAAACATTTTAAATACCATATTCAATAGGTCTTTTAAAGGTTTGAAGATTATCTGTCTAACTGAAACATATCTGTATATAGCTAGAAAACCTACCATGACTATAAGCTGACTATTATAGATGTCTTTATATTGACTTGTATTCCTCAATTATACATTACATTTTTAAATGAGCTACACAAACACAATACCTTAATAAAGAATAGAAATGTAACAAAATAGAACTAAAATTTGTATCAATAGACCAAGATAGAAATGCAAAGTCTCCAAATCTATAGCATATTCCCCTTTAAGTGTAAAGAATCATTTATAAGCAATATATACATATATATATATATTTATATATTAATTTGGGCATAGTTCCCTCTGATCTGCTTCATGCTTCCTGTTGGTTAAAGTAATTTTTGGTGATCTTCATGGCAACCTTTTAGGGGTCCATTAAACCACACTAGTCTGGAAAGAATCCACATGTTATAATCCTCTGTGGAAACAAAAGAGGAACCTCTTTTCCAAAGCAATAGATTCTTAGAACCAAATTTTGAGTTTAGATACTTTAAAATATATATGTTGGTTTATCAGTCCATACAATGAAATGTCTGTCTATAATTAGCTCTTTCATACTCAAAAAATTCAAAGAAAACACAATAATATACATAATTCAGACTCTCTTTGTATATTCTATCTTTACATGACTTATTTTTCTTTACTGCTTTAATCTATGACTGTGTACTGTCTCTTTAACGTCTTTGTTTTCTTTAAAAAAACATATACTTCTTTTTCTAACTCTCTGTACTCTTTTTCTTCTCTCTTCGAAGCCTATGCACATTTTTTAAACATACTGTGTCCCATTTAGAGGTCTTTTTATCTGAATTTGTCTTTATTATGTATCTGTAATCCTTTTCTGACTAGCACCACTTCTCAAAATGCTAAGTGCCATGGCTAGGATTAAGGCTGCTTTGCCTTTTGGATCAGCCCAACCCAACATGGCAGAGGCATGTTAACTTCTTCTGAGATATGCCACCTCAACTCTGGGAAACACCATGTAGCATATCAACTTTTTGTCTCAGTAAAGACTAAATCTGCCATGCAGTGCACTAAGTGAGCTGGAAAGATCTCTGTGTATAGTTACAGGAATTTGCCACTGAGCCATGGGCATGATTTCAGCTACTTTCCTCCCAACCCCAAGCAGATATAAAAGCATCCAAATCCAAAGTGGGTGGCGGTGTCAGTACACAAATGTTTCAGACTATGTTGATGTGCCAATCTTTTGGCAGAGGCTGCTCATTCATTCCTGGCTGTCTAGAGCTGAAATAATCTCACAAAACTCTGTATTAATTGCAATGCTGTTTGGCCACTAAATTAAGCCTATTTCTGGCTAACTCTTATATCTTAATTTAACCCATTTCTATTAATCTGTGTATTGCCGCGTGACTGTGGCTTACCTGCAAGGTTCCTTTGTGTCTGTCTCTTGTGAGCATCTACATGGCTTCTCACTGAAAGTATATGACCCACTTATTATTCTTCCTGTAATCCCATTGTCTATCCTTCATGATCATACCCAGACAATGTATGGTCCTAAAGCTCCTTTTCCTGCATCCCTGTCATCTGCTCATCATAGTTGGACAGTGTACAACTCTATGCAATGTGTGGTCCTCTGTCTATCCTTGGAGAAGGCACTATACCATGCAGTCTTCTTTCCTTTAAGTTTCTCACCTCAGATCTTCTCATTTATGAATACATATTGAGTCCCAGCTTCAATATTTTTCAGAATTCTATCCTTCTCTGTGGTGTCCCACTATTTCTTGCCCTTCAAAACAATATCTTTTAATCTGTAGAAGAGGAGTTTGGAGCAGAAATATATAGTTGTGTATCATCTGCACTTGCTGCCTATAAATCATGACAGATTGCCAGCTCTCTACCTTTAGAAATTAATTTAGGGTAGATCTAAATAAAAGTGATAATATGGTAGAAGAAATTGAGGAAGATGACATTTGAGATGGAATTGTAGAGTAACATTATTAAGAGGATTGAAGTTATTTATCCCAAGTACTTGCTAAATCTTTGTTTGATCTGTAATGTCTCCCAAAGTCCATGTGTTAAAATCTTAGTTCACAGACAATGTTATTAAATAAAATCGTGGTGACATAAGTGCTAGGTCCTTTCTAGAGGCTTTAGGTCACTGATGGCTGCTTAAAGGAAGACTTTCTCCTTTTTTTTTCTTTGCTTTTAGGCATCACAAGAGAGGTGCTTATTGCTACATACTCTTTCTTCTAAGATGTATGTTCTTACACAAGCTCAAACGCAATTTGGCCTATTGTGTCTAGATTGCTACTTTCACATTTAGAAGCCAAAGCACACCCCTCCACTTCAAAATTTATTCCAATGAGAATTTGCTACTATAATGGAACACTGACTAGCATAGTTAGTGTTACTGCCTGAATATACACAACACACATTTCTAAGTAAACTAAGTGATTGTTCCCTATGCAACTTGTATGTTATAAATCTTAAAAAATAATGTAATTTTCTTGTTTCTATCATGATAAAACTAACATATTTCTATTGTCATGATTCTCTCTTGTATTATGTATATACATATGTACAGGATTATTAATAAATTGATGCTATCCAAACAATTTTAAAAAAACAAGTCCCTAGGCAAATAGAAACAAGCTGCAAATATTCAAATTCTTAAAACAATATGTTGAAATTCTTGCATGATTTTGGTACTAAAGAGTGTTTAGATATTCAAATCATACTAAATGTAAAACAAATTTCTCTTAAAATAATTATAAGAAAATATGAAAGACTGATTTACAACAGATGAATAGACAGATAGCATTTAGAGATTTAAATTGAATTATTTCATCATAAAATCAGGAAAACAACTGGAGTTAAACTTTTGTTTTTCTCCTCTTTTATTTTTAATAATTTCTTATATTTCATTAAAAAACCAAATGATTCTTTTTCATTATCGATAAAAATCCCAGCTCCTTCACCCCATCTACTCCTCAAAGGTTGGTACAAGGCTCTTTCTACTATATCTAGGCTGAACAAGGTATCCATTATAAGAGAATAGGTTCCAAAAAAAAAAGTACAAGCAGTAGGGATAAACCCTGGTACCACTGCCAGTGGCTCTACAGTCTGCCCCAGCCATACAACTGTCACCTAATTCAGATGAACTAGTTTGGACCTATGCTGTTTTCTTCCCTGTGAGGCTGGAGTTGGTGAGCTCATGTAAACTGTTTCAATGGGTATCTCCATCATGGTCTTGACCTCTTTACTCATATTCTCACTCCTCCCACTCTTCAAGTGGACTTTGGGAGTTCTGCCCAGTCTTCTGCTACGGGTCTCTGCCTCTGCTTCCATCAGTTGATATATGAAGGATTTATAGTAACAGTTAAGATATTCATCAGTTCAACTACAGGGCAAGGCCAACTCAGGTACCCTCTCCCCTATTGCTTAGGGTTTTAGCTAGGGTAATGCTTGTGGATTCATGGGAATTTTTCAAGTGCTAGGTTTCTTGTTAGCCCCACAATGGCTCCCTCAATCAAAATATCTTTTCTGGCTCTCATCTCTGTCCTTTCTCCATCTTGACTATCCCATCTCCTCAAGTTCTCCTCCCCTTCTTCCTCCCCTTCCTCTTTCACCCTCCCCCCCATGCTCATAATTTTGTCAGGCTATCTTGTCTATTTCCCCTTTGCAGTTTGATCCACGCATGTCTTTCTTTGGGTTCACCATGGCAATTTCTCTAGGATTATGAACTATAAGATTAATATCCTTTGCTTTACAGCTAGTATTCACTTAGGAGTTAGTACATACAATGTTCATCTTTCTGGGTCTGGGTTACCTTACTCAAGATGGTTTTTATTCTGGTGCTATACATTTGCATGCAAATTTCAAGATGTCATTGATTTTACCACTGATTAGTACTCCAATGATTAAATGTGACAAACTTTCTTTATCTATTCTTCACTTGAGGGGCATCTGGGTCGTTTCCAGGTTCAGAGTATTACAAATAATGTTGTTATAAACATAGTTGAACAAATGTCCTTGTGGTATGATTGAGCATTTTGTGGATATATGCCCAGGAGTGGCATTGCTGTTTCCTGAGGTAGGTTGATTCCCAATTTTATGAGAAGCTACCATACTGATCTCCAGAGTGGTTGTACAAGTTTTCATTCCAACCAACTATGGAGGGGTGTTCCCCTTACTCCACATTCTCTTCAGCAAAGACTACCATTGGTATTTTTGATTGTAGCCATTTTGACTGGTGTAAGGTGGTATCTCAGAGTCATCTTTATTTTTATTTCCCTGATGGCTAAGGATGTTGAACTTGTCCTTCAGTGTCTACCATTTGAGACTCATCAGTTAAGAATTATCTGTTTAGTTTTGTACCCCATTTTTAATTGGATTATTTTGAATTTTGATGTCTAATTTCTTGAGATCTTTATGTAATTTTGGAGATAAGTCCTCTGTCTGATGTGGGGTTGGTGAAGATCTTTTTCAATTCAGTAGGCTGCTGTTTTTCTTATTTACTATGTAGTTTGCCTGTCTTTAGTAAACTCCCCAGGTGCTAGTGTTCCAATGCTGTCAGAGTTAACCCTCAACACCAGCCAGTTCTGCCTCTTGGCAGCTGTCACCACATGTATATCTTCCCAACACTTTCCTGTGCTTATTTTTTTTTAGACTGCTGGCTCCTTCTCCCAGTGGTTTGTGGGTTTTTCCTGTACCACCTTTTCAGGCCTCTGCCAATCTAGGTAGCTTTCTTGCAAACCCATTCAGGCTTCTCCTGTTCTATGCAGCAGCAGTTACTCTCACTATTCCCTATCATATTCAATGTTGTTATCTTCAGATTTCGTGAAACTATTTGAAATTCTTAAAATGGTGAATTAGACCAAAAAAAATGTGAGTTTTTCCCACATTAAAGAAATGAAAACACTTTTATAATGGAAGGAGTTAGGTATCTGTATGATTACAAAATGGATGTTTAATATGAACCAATTAAATGAGGCAATAATTAACTTAAATGGGATATATGTAAAGTCAATTATAAACTTTATCCATTTGATCATTCTTGTTTTATCCCTAAAAACGTTGGTTGATACGAGTGTTAAGATACAAATCTTAGAAAAACTTTTTAAAACACATTATAGAGATATTCAGATCCAGAGAGAGGAATTTAAAGGAAAACTAATCTAAGCATCATATTATAAGGTTAGAGAGGAACATTATCAGGTTTTCAAACAACCAAACTCATTTTATCCAGTCACCTTTCAGGAACTGCCAAATGACAGCTATCTCAAGATCAAAAAGTGAAAATGTAACAATAATCTCTTCAGAATCTTGACATACAACTCTATCTCAGGTAAAACAATGTACGAGATGTCAAATGTATAGGGCCAGAAGGACTGAGATGAAAATTAAAGCCATACCTGGCTAACATAGCAATGAACTTATGTGCACATAATTTGTTACAATGGAATTCCCAGACTAACATTCCTCCAACCTCAAAAAGAAACCATAAACTAATGTTTCTGTTATTTTACACTCTATACATTCTTCTCCATGGATTTAAATGCAGAGGGAAGATATTATCTTAGAATGGAGATATTTTACCACATTAAATTAAAGAATTAAAAACTATTTGGAAAATGTTTCTGAGTTTATTATAAAGGAAAAATGAGACTTCATCAATTATCAGATATAAACCCAGTCGAAATTGTAGTACCTTTTATTATGCTGAAATTTCCTCTTTATGGGCAGAAAATGAATATTGGCAAAGAGCTTCAGTAACATTTTCAAAGATACTAACACCAGATATTCCCAAAGCAAGAGACTTCAAATCATAAAAATCTAACAGGATCTTTTCTGGCATTGTGTGGGGAACACAAATCTTTGGAGGCTCTATATTCTATATTGATGCAAATGAATCAGGAAAGGCAAGTCATAAATTAGGAACCTTAAGTAAACTCCGATCCCATATGACTCTGTACAAAATTCAGAATTATACGGCATTCTCATTGTATTAATGGATTTTACAGAACCTCTCAATATAGTTATTGAATCACAATATACAAAAAGAGGTATTTTACACATTGAAAACACTGAGCTTGTTTCTAATGACCCAGAATTAACTTTACTATTTAAATAATTACAGGACATAGCCAGGAACAGTACTGTCATGTAGATGTTGAAGTAGAAAGACAGAACCTTACCAGTAAGCCACAGCCACATGGCGATACATAGTTTAATAGAAGTGGGTTATTTAAGATGAAAGAGCTAGCTAAGAATACACCCAAGACAATCTTCAAGCAGTATTGTGATTAATACAGTTTCTGTGTGATTATTCAGGTCTGGGTGGTCAGGAAATGAACATGCAACTGTCTACAGCAAATAATATTTGAAATGTGTTAATTTTCTGTAGTAAACCATGACCATGCTGAGCAGTAACCTTTGAAGTCTCCAAAAGGAGGAAGGGGCACCAAAATGATGATTCCACTTGGATTATGATAACACCCTTAAGCTGACAAACACCACCCAAAGATCAGTTTTGGAATTCAAAATGCTCAGGACAATTTCAAGTTCACTAGCTGAGATGATCCAGTCTTACTGACTGCCATAGCCTGGAGTTGAGATAAGTCCTGAATGTTCCCATTAACCAGAAAAAGGGGAGGGGATTTCACTTGAAAGCCCAAATTTAGGTAGTCCAAATAATCCTAAGCTAAAGGAATGTCGTTGGAAATGTTAACACATGTGATTTTAAGTAATACCCAGAGTCTTATTAAAAAAAATCCTTGTATTGGTACAAAAACCTGACATGTAGACATGCACATCAATGTAATAGAATACAGGATCAAGAAATAAATTTATGTGCATTTGAATTTTGACAAGGAAACAAAAAATACTTCTTGAAAGGACAGCCTTGAATATACATGTGCAGAAAAATAAAACTTGATTCTAAAAGTATAGGGAAAAAAAGTATAGAACTCACTTTCAGATATAGGCATAGGCAAGAATGATAGTATATGATTCCAGTACCTCTGGAAATAACAAACCAGCAAATAGAATCTCATGAAATTGAGAATCCATACAACAAAGTTTAACAATAGTTAAAAAGTGATAAGGCAGTCTATGGATATGGAAAGAAATTTGTCATCTGTACATCTGATAGAGGATTAAAGAGTAGAAATAGAAAAGTACTAATAAAAAGTTTCTAATCACAAAACAAGGCAAAACAAAAACATAAAAATCCAAGAAATAAGAGAGAAAGGAAGGAAGGAAGGAAGGAAGGAAGAAAGAAAGAAAGAAAGAAAG